>PVJS01059416.1:0-11523 GCA_004027185.1 Glis glis | reverse complement strand
TCACGAAGTTGCGGAGGGCCTCACTAAGTAGAGAGAGACAGAGAGAGAGAGAGAGAGCGAGAGAGAGAGAGAAACAGGGAGAGAGAGAACGAGAGAGCTGAGGCTGGCCGTGAACCCGGATCCTCCGGTCTCCGCCTCCCAAAGTACTGGGATTACAAGCGTGCGCCACCACGCCCGGCTTAATTCTTATTTTAATAACATTACTCATACACCTCATATTATATGGCCATTACACCTCTCAATTAATTTTCATTTTAATGCTAACATTACACACACACACACACACACACACACACATTTTCAAGAAAGGTAAAGTGATTGAAAGTAAAGATTATAGACCTATATAACTCACTAGCTAAGGCACCTCTGAGACATGTCAGCTTGAGTTTAAGCTTTATCTGTTGAGAAGTATGGTAGTCCTTAAGACCATGGGCTCTGGCTTGGAGGGAATAGTACATTAGCAAGTTAATAATTATTAATAAATTAATCCGCCATTAACTAAGTAGATGACTTTAGTCAGTTTAGTCTCTCTTAAGTTTCCTCACCTGAAAGTGGGAAGAATTACAGTGTCTATCTCCTAGGGCTGTTAGGAGAATAAAAATAGTAAATACCTACATATCTGCAAGGCCTAGAAGAATGTCTCCTCATGAGTACTCATGACGTAATGGTTCTTACCTATGCAGGGACATGATTTGGTCTCTCAGAGTTGTCCAGGTAATGAAATGAGATGATGTGAGCCCTGGAGGTGGGAATGAGAAACACATTTTAGTGGTAGAGCAGAGTATGTTAGGACCCAAAGACCAGTGTCCTCTGGCTGCACGGTGAGGAGAAGGAAAGATCTCTGAGTACCGGGAAACCAGGATGCAGAGCTGAGAATGTGCTCTTGCTCTGAGCAAAACATTATAGTATTTACAGACGCTAAAGTGTTACAAATTTTAATTCATCATTAAATAACTAGTAAGTGAGCCGGGCGTGGTGGTGCACGCTTGTAATCCCAGTACTTTGGGAGGCGGAGACTGGAGGATCCGGGTTCGCGGCCAGCCTCAGCTCTTTCTCTCTCTCCCTCTCTCTCTCTCTCCTTACTGAGGCCCTCTGCAACTTTGTGAGACCCGGTTTCAAAATAAAGTATAAAAAATAGGGCCGGGGGCGTAGCACGGAGGTAGAACGCCCCTGCGTTCAATCCCCAGTACTGCAAAAAAAAAAAAAAAAACTAGTAAGTGGGCCCCCTTAGCCCTTCTTCTCTCTAACCACATGAGGCATGGCAAACCTCAGAACCTTTCTATCTTTTCATTACTGTTTCTGCAGCTGCTTTGAGAGTTTACATCAAATTAATTTGCAGAAACTAAATTATTATAAATTTAAATGTTCAGTATTATCTACACTGAAAGTTTATATAGTTGCATTTTTTAATTCCCACTATACTATCATGGTATGGCTAGAATACATACTAACCACCATTGTTAGAAAATAAAGGAGTTGAGACATCAGAAAGTTGGTGAAAGTTAGTCAGGCATTTTGTAGCATAGCTGGAAGTTAATGCAAGTTTTCCAAAGTCAAGGTCAAGAGATTACATATTTAGAAAGAAGAGTCTTTCCACTGCTATATTTAAAGCAACACGGCCAATTGAATGTTCTTTCCAGCAGCACACTTGCAGTTACAGAGCCAAAACATAAGCGCTGACAGCATCCATTCCTACCAAACCCGATGAAAAAATGATTTCTAGCACTGCAGAGGTGTTGCTGAGAGCTGTCACTGCCACCTGATTTGTCTAATGTATCCTTGATGAGTATTTAACTCCAGGCCTGAAAAATATTTCAATAAGGTACCAGTGAAAATCAAATCTGTTTGGCAGCCAACCTGCCCTAAACATCATACCTTTATTTTATCCATGTTTTCTTTCCATATTTAATGTGTTCACACCTCCACACCAGCCCTCCCTGCCCACACACAGGCTTTTTAGAAACATGTACAATTCCACTTTAGGGAATGAAGCAGGTACAAATAAATATATAAATAAGCTTCTTTGCTACATGATTTCTGTCATCCTATTGTATTGGATGAAAATTGTCGCCTTCTGTATGTTGTCAGAAAATAATATTATAATGTAATTAAGGCTCTTTCCATATTGAAATCAATTATTCCAGTGAACATTGTGTTTTTTTTAGTGGACTGAAGCAAAATGATGACTTGAAGAAGCCAGATCTGTTAATTATTACAGAGAATCAGTTTAATTCCTCTGTGTAACTAGAAATAATTTTTTAAAAGTCCATTTTAGTATGTATGAGTTTATCTTTCCAATATGATAATATACATTTGATGTACTTATGTAAGTAACTTAGCTTATTGTTAGAAAAAGGTAAAAAATAAACAAAAATTATTTTCCTTTATGCAAGGGTTATATTTTTAGGTTTTAGTGTCGAAAACTGAAACTCCACTCCCTGAAACAATGAAGAGAAAAAATTTCTGGGGAGGTGAGACTTAGGTTTCCCTTCTACCTTCCAAGTTTCTATTGTTCATTTCTGAAGCTTGGCTTCAGATTATAGATGAGTTAAACAGCCTCATGTTTTAGCTAGTACCCATCTCTTCTTGTGCTAAAGCCTTAGCTGTCAAATTTAAGCCTAGGTTTAGAGGGAGACCAAATTAGTGAACTTTGCCTGAAGGAGAGTGCTTTTTAAAACAATGATAGAATGTTAGATCTATCGGAGTTTTGTATTTCATTTCATAGGAACTATTATAGTCTTGCTTATGCTTTTCAGTAATGAAGGACAGTTATACCCATGGTAATCCATTGATGATTAATTTGGTTCTTTTCCTAAGGCTCTAGTATATTGATATACTGGATAAAGAGACCCTGGAAATGAATTGCCAACACAAGAAATACTGCAGTTTTCAGTGTCTCCCTACACTTCTATATGTTGAGGGCGAATTGTGGTAATATGTGACGGCACTTTGGTCCACTAGTCATTTCCATAGGTTTATTAGAAAATGACAAAGGATCCAGTAATCCACTCTCCTTGAATAGTCCCTGATCTATGCAGGCATTTCCATTATTGCCAATGTATAGGATAGTTTACTAAGCATCTAGTCCAAATGGTAGGTCTCTTAAGTGAAATTGTTTGATTATTTAGAAATCTGCTAACTACTATTTATCCATTCATCATCCATATCCACTTAGTGGGTAGACATTTGGTTACTTATTTCAGTATGGAATTGTGAATACTTATTTTACTTTGGATATTTATTTTACTTTTCTAAAATATGCATTTTAAAATCAAATGCATATTTATTTGTTTTCTTAGATAATTGTTCCAATTTTGGACACTGGAAACTTTCACTTGGTTCCCATGTCTCTTTGACATGGTACCATCATCATGGTTATGAGTCCTATTATTTTAGCACTTCTTTACTTTTTGACATTATGAATTGCTCCAGGCTCATGATAAATATTTCTTGTCAGTGTCTTGAAATCAGCTATTTTTATAATAAACCTTGATTACTTTTATTGGAAAATGGTATTAGAAACCAAAATCCGTTGGGTATGCCATCCTTCTGTTACATGACTGTGTTCATCCCTCAAAAGCTCTCGGAACCTTGTCCTCCAGGGATATTTTTATGGAGGCTTCATCAAGTAGGTTTGATGGATCATTAATTCACTCTTCAGCCCCTTTCCCCTCTCTGGAGAATGGTTAGTGGTGCTGAAAGTCTCAAGGCTTCAATTCTGGCTTG
Source organism: Glis glis (assembly GCA_004027185.1). Classification (NCBI taxonomy): domain Eukaryota; kingdom Metazoa; phylum Chordata; class Mammalia; order Rodentia; family Gliridae; genus Glis; species Glis glis. Next base: position 7,797 of record PVJS01059416.1, on the reverse strand, counting down.
GGCTTTCTGGCGACCAGCTCCCATCCAGGAGCACACCCCAAGAGTTGCTTCATGAGAACACAATACATTCTGATCACCCAGAAAATCAGGAAGATCTTAGGAACTGTGTCAGGAATCATGGTCAAAGTCCAAATATTGCACCAAAGATTCTCCTAGTGTTCACATCTAGCCACAAGGGTTTTAGAAGCTCTGTATCAGGAACCATATATATCGGCACACACACACATATATATGCATACACACATACACATTACATATATATATATAATTTTACAATTAATTTGTTTCTATACAGTTTTTCATAGTATTCTTTTATACTTCTTTTTTATTACTGTAAAGTCAGTAGTGATTTCCCAAATTTTATTTCTGATATTAATAAGTTTACTTCCCTCTCTATTATCTCTCTTTCTATTAGGCTTTTTAAATTTCTTTTTTCATTTTGTTTTGTTTTTGGTAACATCTTTGTCATTAGGTTGAGTTTTCATTTTTCTTTTGTTGTTTTATTTTTTTTCCCCTTGGTACTGGGGATTGAACCCAGGGGAATTCTACCTTTCAGCCCAAGTCCTTTTGTTTGTTTTGTTTTGAAACACGGTCTTGCTAGGTTGTTGCGGCTGTCCTGGAACCTGTGATTCTCCTATCTCAGCCTACCATGTACTGGGATTACAGAAGGGTGCCACCACATCCTGCTATGTTGAATTTTCAATGAAACAATTTTTAGTCTTTTAAACTTTCATTACTCTTTTTCTATTCTCTATTTTGTTTCTTTTTTCACTCTAATCCCTATTATTTTCCCTTGTGATTTCTTTGGGGTTAATTTCCTCTTCTTTTTCAAGTTTCTTATGATGAAATATAAGGATTACTAATATGATATAATATTTATTTTTAAATTTTTAATTAGTTCATTCATTTTTTTGGTGCTAGGGATTGAACCCAGGATATAATATTTATTTTTAAATTTTTAATTAGTTCATTCATTCTTTTTTGTTGTTAGGGATTGAACTCAGGAACATTCTACCTCCAAACTACACCCCCAGCCCTATTTTATTTTTTATTTTAAACAGGGTCTTGCTAGGTTGCCGAACACCTCACTAAGTTGCTGAGGCTGGCTTTGAACCAGCAATCCTCCTGTCTCAGCCTCCCGAGTACTGGAATTAATAATTTTTCTTCATTAATATAAGCATTTACAATAGTTAATTTTCCTCAAAACACTCCTTTAGCTGCACGTCATACATTTTGATGTGTTTGCTGTAGTTCTCAATGATCCAGAATATTTCTTTCCTTTTCTGCAATTGTTTATTCCTAGGCAATACCTCTGTGTTACTGCACTTGAGCTGGGGTTGGGACTTGTGTCCGTCAGCATTCTTACAGCCATAATCTAAAGATCTGACCACATAACTTAGAGGAAAGAAGATTTATTTTCTTATGCTTTTGTTCTCAGTGCATGTGAGGCCAGGGACCACGGATCTCAGGGCATGGTGGCAGGAAGTGGAGAGAGGAAGAGCACTTGGGCTGTGCTCACATCATGGAGGCCAGAAGCAAGAAAGAGAGAGAGAGAGAGAGAAGGGGGCGGAGGATCCATTTATATAATCCCCAAAGCCGCACCCCCAGGGACCCACCTCCTTCAGCCACACCCTACTGGACTACTAGGTACCACCCAGGCAAATCCATTACAATGGATTTATCCACTTCTAGGATTACAACCCTCATGACTCAATTACATCAGCTCCAAACACTAATAAATGAGCTTTTGAGGGGATATTTTATATCTAACTATAGCAGGACTCTACTTTCTTCTTACAGTTCCATCCACACTCTATAAAGTGGGCTCTGAGTGAGGGCAAAATCCTGATACCAGCTTAACTCTCCATGTGTAGAACTTCTGCCCTAGAACAGAGCTGGGCTGGGAACCCAGTATTCTTGATTTGCTAGAGTATAACTTCAGACCAGTTGAGATATTGTGGGGTGGAGGAGGAGCTGAAGTGCCGCAGACTTCTTCTATTTATATTGATATTTAGCAGATTTTCATAAATAGATATTCATCTATTTTCTATGTGCCTTTAGGATAATTTCCAGAGACTTTAAATAGTTGTGTTTGTTTTAAAAAATAATTTCAGCAGTAAGTGCTTACTTCACTGGGGAGAGTCGACTGTACAACTCAAACCACTCTATCTCTCTTGCTTGTTATGAAAGGCATTTCTAAAATATTTGAGTTTCTCACTTGTTCTTCAGGGCATTTCCAAATTTAAGCACTGAACAAAATATAACTGTTAACATATTTCTTTGTTTCCATGAATCATAATATTGAAGAGATAAAACCGTACATTTAATGAAATTATCTAGTCTTTTCTGTTCTCAAACAAAAATAACAACTTTAGGTGAACGCTTTTTTTTTTTTTTTGTGGTACCAGGGATTGAACGCAGGGGCGTTCTACCTCCGTGCTACGCCCCCGGCCCTATTTTTTATACTTTATTTTGAAACCATGTCTCACGAAGTTGCGGAGCCTCACTAAGTAGAGAGAGAGAGAGAGAGAGCTGAGGCTGGCTGCGAACCCAGATCCTCCGGTCTCTGCCTCCCAAAGTACTGGGATTACAAACGTGCGCCACCACGCCCGGCTTGGTGAACGCTTTTAAACATATTAATGGGAAAACTACAATTTATTAATATTTTTAAAATATGCATTTATTCCAGCAAAAAAGTATTATCTATATTCAAATTTTCCATCAAATGCTATTTCCTGTTTTCCATACTGCTGTGGTGGGGATGTGGTTTGAGTTTGTTTTCTAAAGGTTTATGTGCTGAAAGCTTCATCACCATTGTGGTTGTGTTGAATTAGTAGAACCTTTAAGAGGTAGGGCCTAGAGGGAGGCTATTAGATCATTGTAGTCACACCCCTCAGAAGGGATTAATGTACTCCTTGAGGTATCCCAGTGAGTTCTCATGATAGTGAATTGTTATAAAACTACTAGGCCTGTCTCTGAATCTCTCTGGCTTCCCATCTCACCATCTGATCTCTTCAACATGTTCACATTCACACCACTGCAATGCCATCTGTAAAAAGGCCCTCAGCAGAGCTGAGCAGATGCCATGGTCTTGGACCCCCAGACTGTGAGCTAAATGAACTTCTTTTCCTTACAAAGTACTCAGCCTTGGGTATTTTGTCATAGCAACAGAAAATTGTCCAGTGCACATGACATCTATTTAAAAGTCCTTGAACATAAACACTGAAAGTAACTAACATCTTTTAGTTTCTAAAGTAGATAAAAATATTGGAAAGAAACAGATGTTTCTCTTATTAATATTACTATAGCCTATACTATTAATGTCCTGCCAATTTACATTCTGTAACGTCAGCGGGTACCCAGCAGTTGGGAGCCTCAAGAACTTGCTTCTCTTTGCCTGAGGGCGTTCTCACGCTGCAGGTACATCCCTGATGGGGGTAGGTCTGGAGTTTTTTTGAAGGGGATAGTATTCTCCCAATGCACAGAAGCAAATATCCACCAATGAGGGGTGAAAGTTATTGGATAAATACTACAATTCTCCTGATTCTTAGCGAGTGAGTTACCTCTAAGGAGGGCTGTGAAAATCTCTTAGGTTCTTCCTGTGCTCATAACAGTCACTCATTCCTTGACCTATCTTCCACTGACTTTCTCCCTTTGTGTATCTCTTCATTCTTCTCTCACCATGCTTCCAAATAAACAACTTGTACTGAAATCCTTTTCTCTGGTAATGCTTTTGAGGGCATCAAATTATGCCATTTGCCATTTAAGAATTCTGGTGGGTAATCTAGGGAGATTTATTTAAAAGATAGTGGAAGAGCCAAGTGTGGTGACGCATGCTTGTAATCCCAGTACTTGGGAGGCTGAGACCTGAGAATCCGTGTTCGTGGCCAGCCTCAGCTACTTAGTGAGGCCTCTGCAACTTATTGAGACCCTGTTTCAAAATAAAAGAATAAAAAAATAGGGCTGGGGATGTAGCCGGAGGTAGAATGCCCCTGGGTTCAATCCCCAATACTGCAAAAAATAAAATAAATAAATAAAAATAAAAGATAGTGGAAGGAGTATTCCATGAGATAGAATTTTAGCGTTCCTTTATTTTAATTCAGTTGTCAACATTTGATTTCATTCAGTTATTAAACTCTGAGTTATAAATCCTTATTGGTTGATGCCAACCTGGAGTATCAAAATCTTGTCATATCTGTTACTTATATTTACAACCTATCAAAAAATTCCATATTTAACTTGAATTGTGCAAAAATTTTCTTTCTCTAAGAAGTATTTTTTTTTGTTGGAAAACGTTTTTATGGCCTTGACCTTTCAGATTAAGGGGGAGCTGGAGAGATCTCTCACTGCCGGGAAAACAAAACACAACTGCGAAGCAACACATGAAAATCCTTGGCTTCTCTCACATTTCTGCTGTTCCCATGGGAAAAAAAATCAGAATAACTAAAAGTACATCTATCACAGCACCTAAGTGTGACACTCTATATAAGTGGTAACTGAATCTTTTCTACATTTGAAAAAAAATTGCACAGAAACTAGAGAATTTAAAGCAATATCTAAGAGGGAAGTAAATATAGAATAAATAATGTGATCATTTCAGTTAATGTTAACTGGAAATTAGTTAGGAAAAGGAAGTGTAATATAAGCTAAGACTCAGAGCAGAAACAGAAATTATCAGGTAAAAGGTGAGAACTCAGGATGTAATTTGAGTTTTTCAACAGAAATGTTTTGGTTAATTGGAAGAGCCCCCTATCATGCTAAATAAAGCACATTTGTCAATCTCTAGTGGTTCTTGTCCTCAACAACTGACAAAAGGGACAACAGACTTGTCTGAAATGCAGGCCTAACAACATTGAGCAGACACCTGGCAGCATGGTGTGGTTTTGAATGACGGGAAGGGATCTGTTTAATAAATCAACAAGGTCTCATGAAATTATCAAAAGATGTCCACAAATAAATTAGTTCAATATCTTTACTTTGGGAATGTGTTAATATTTGTTAGCAACCTTCTATAGAAACATTTTTCGAAAGAGATTGTTTTAGAATGTATATATAAAAAAACACAGCAACTCCAAAATCACAACTTGGGCATGGGAAAATCATGCTTGGACATCAAGAAATAAAAAACCAGGAACCAAAACAAAAAAGAAATGAAAAGTTAGTCCATTTGGGATTGTGAATTTTTCCTTTACATGTTCTAAGCACTTTCTAGAGGGAGAATTTTTTTCCTATAAAGCAAGTATAACGTGGGCTGTTTTTCTCATAAGCAGATCACAACCAACAAATGCTCCTTAATCCACCTTTCACTTTGACTGATAACCTCCAGTCCCTGAAAACTTACATGAAAATAAAGTTGAGAAACACGTTTTTTTTAAGAAGTCCCCTTTAGGTCTTCAAAATATTTACTACCCTGAGCTCAGTTTTCTGCAGTAGCACATAATTAAGTGGCACTTGCAAGTTTTGAATGACAATTTCATATTAAATTCAGAAAAGAAAACTGTCAGCAAAATGTAGATCATTCACTTTATAAATTCAAGGTTCTTGATTTGAATAAACTGCCATATAAAATGCCAGAAAGAGAGAGGCAGATGAAACAATTGGAAAATCCTGATGAATTATACTGTTTGGAGAATTACATTTTTAATGTTAACTAAGAAAAACCAGGGAAGCTAATACAGTCTAAAGAAGAACACTATCAAAGACTGTCTTCTAGGCAGAATGCCAGACAGTTTGAGCCAGCTTTCCACAGCCCTACCTTCAGGTTTATTTAAATTGAAATAAAGCCTGTCGTCTTAGTTTTAACTGGCACAATGAAATGCAAGGCTTCTTGTTCTTTTCCAACATTAATCCCACGACTATATCTAGTAATACACATTTGCAAATATATATGCCATAGTGTTTTTACATACCTTTCTAGAAGTTATTGTTAAAACTCATTATTTTGCTAAAAAGTAAAAGAAATGAATAGATATATAAATGACTAAATAAATAAATAACACCAGCACCTTCACAGTTCATTTGCCAGAAGTAGTTCAGTGGGGAATTGAAACATCTGGAAGTAAAATGGAAGTACCAAAGAAATTAAGTTGACCTAATTAGGGTCACCTGAACTTACCCCTTTAAATGACACTTTTTTCCTGGTATGGTCAGTAATTTTTGTCTCCAATTCAGTTCTTAATGTTTTAATGGATAGGCCTTTGGGAATTTTTAAACTAGTCAAGCAAATTTGCATTTTGAAAATATTTCTTGTATTCAACCATGTTTATATTTTGCTTAATGATTGGTCTTAAGTTTGAGTCATTACAGCCTTTTAGACAAATATTTTTCTGTGTTCATGTATTTATAAAGCCTTGCAGCTATGCAAACCAAATACATTTATGTTTATAATACCTCCCTTATTGGATCCATATTGGATATCTGTTATATTGGATATAACAGAAGTAACCTTATCACTCTATGAAACTATCACTTTCCTTAAAAACTTAGCTTTGCTTTCAATATACTTTACAATTACCTTTGGAAAACAATTTAGTTTTATGTAAAATTTTTAAAAATATAAAATTTTAACCAAATCACCTAATTCAATAAGATAACCAATATTTATTATATAGCATGTAAATAATAATACTTTCACTGATATTAGATATTTACTTACAGTGGGAATTTTGGAAAGCTGTGCTTGAAATCTGTCAATACAAGACTAGGATAACTTCTGATAATACATAGTTTGTCTCTATTGAAGAGTTTGGATAAATTATTGATTATCTATCTCTCAGGTTCAATTATGTGAATTAAATAGCATGCAGTTTTAGTGTACAGTGCTCTATTTCAATATTCAATACTGTTTCAGACAGTAAAAAGTTGACCTTCTAGAATCCTCAAAGAATAAGTATTCTAGTTTGAGTACTTTCCTGGATAGCCAAGGACATTATTCATGAGGACATTTATACTTATATATACATATCTATAAAAATATAAGTAGACATTGCATATACGAACTATTATTTAATAACAGGGTGAAACGTTAACATTGTTTAAAATAGGAAAACCCACAATCTCATCATCCCACCTCATAAATATACCTTTCAGCATGTATATTTTTCTTTTCAACAATGGGTATCTACTGTCTACATTGTCTTAAAGTTTACTTTTAAAAATTAAATAGACCATAAATAATGCTGCATCATAAATATATAAAACTAACAACCATTCTTTTCTTGTTGTTTGAATGTATTTATAATAAATAGTGCTGTGATATGTCTGGGATGTTTAAACTATTTCGGGAAACCTTCCTAACTATAACCACTATGTGTCTACCTATGAAATAAATATTTGTGAAATAAATATTCGGATGTGACTGGATATTTCTTGATAAATCAGCAATCTCCTGAAAATAATTATTTTTGTGATGTGCCATAGATGAAGACAGAGTCTATACATGGCATAGCAATCAATGTCTAATGACCCCAAAAGAGATCCTTTGAATTTTTGAAAAATACTTTTTTTTAAAAAAAAGGTTTAATACCTCACAGTCCAAAAAAGGCTTCTTGCCGGGCGTGGTGGCGCACGCTTGTAATCCCAGTACTTTAGGAGGCGGAGACCAGAGGATCCGGGTTCGCGGCCAGCCTCAGCTCTCTCGCTCTCTCTCTCCCTGTCTCTCTCTGTCTCTCTCTCTGTCTCTCTGTCTCTCTGTCTCTCTGTCTCTCTCTCTCTCTGTCTTTTCTTAGTGAGGCCCTCCGCAACTTCGTGAGACCTGGTTTCAAAATAAAGGATAAAAAATAGGGCCGGGGGCGTAGC
>PVJS01059415.1:0-11524 GCA_004027185.1 Glis glis | reverse complement strand
TATTATCTTAATGTATACTTAGTAAATCAATTTTTGTGTAATTCATAAGAAAACAAAATCTGTGGTACTGTAGCTAGCAAAAAAATAGATTTAAAAAAATGAAAGCTTTTCAGAAAGGTAAAGGCATATGCACATGGTTTTATTTATTTATTTTTTTTACTTTTTTAACTTTTTATGTTCATTTATTGGTGCATTGTAATTTGTAATTATACATTTTGATATATGTCAGGGTATGAACATCATACATGCACACATTGCACATTTAGCCCTCCCTTCAATCCCACCCTATTCCCTCCCCCTTCCCTCCCTTTCATGGTTTTAATATTTCTTCTTCTCTAATATCCCCACTAAAATGATCAAAGGTATAGACTATATGCAGCAGGGTTATATCTTCATAATGTGCTTACGTATTTACCCCTTCTTCCCACTCCCAGAAAGTAGCTGGATTTTGCAGTTTTCTTGACACATACTTTGAATAACCACAGAAAAGCTAGAAGCACTTCCTCTCTTTTGTCAAGTTTTAAGCTCAGCAAAGTGGATTCCTTGGAGTTCCAGGGAAATGGAGAGGGAAGGAGAATTAAGAAGTCCTCGGATGGAAAGGAGACAGAGACTGAGAGGGGGGCTAACTGACCTGTGTCCTCAGACCCCACCCAGGCAGCAGGGAAGAGCAGGGGCACAGTGTCAACCCTGTGCCAGGGCCAGCTGAGTGCAAGGCAAACTTCACCTGTATTCATTCACTTAGTCCCCACAGCAACCTTTTGATATCAAGTTCTAGAATTTTCATTTTGCAGGGATAAAAACTGAGGCAAAGGCAGAAGGCACGTGATATGCGGAGGTCACATACCTAAGAGCAGAGGTAGGAGTAGACTCAGAACTGCTTGGTCCCACTGCCCTTGCACTCAACTCAGTACTTTCACTGCTAAATGACTGCATGGGATCCTGGGCTTCACTTATATCGTATTTTGTTGGGAAATCTTTGTTGTGATGGCCTTAAATAAGACCCCAGAAGTTTGTCTTCCCAAGGATGATGCTATTTGGGTGGGTAATCATTGTTAAAGGTTGAAAATTTCTGAGGTTGTATTTTCTGCCAACCTACTGGAATGAAGGCTCAGAGGCATAATTATGCTAATTTATGATAAAATTTAAATAATGTCAATATTCCCACACACTTGTGCAAAGAACTATCAATATTCCCACACACTTGCAAGAAATTGGAAGACTTTAGGCAAGATATAATACAGAAAGATCATCCATCAAATTCGAGACAACAGTTGACCTCATAAATATGTGGAGCAGATTCCTATAGGTCTTGTTTCAGAATGTCTGGGTCCAAAAGATACAGAAGTTTCTGGGAGGTATAAATCTTGATCCAACCATATCCTGGGGAAAGGTCACTAGACTCCTGAGATGATGAGGCAGGGTAGGGACCCTAAGGAAGAGAAGCAATGATCTTCCAAGTTATCTGTGCTAATGCTTGGCCAATTATATTCTCCTTATCCTCTCAGTCTCTTATATGATTTACCAACCCTCATATATTGCCTCTCCCATAAACCATGGCACTTAGTCATCCCATTTTAAAACATGCAAATAAGTCGGATGTGGTGGTATACACCTGTAATCCCAGTACTTAGAAAACTGAGACAGGAGAATCACAGGTTCAAGGCCAGTCTCAGCAACTTAAAGGAGGCCCTCAGCAATTTAGCTAGATGCTGGTTTCAAAATAAAAAATAAATTAGGGCTGGGGGTGTAGCTCAGTTATAGAATACCCTTGGGATCAATCCCCAGTATTACAAAAAGAAAACAAAGAAAAAGAAAAAAAATCTAAATAAACAAAAATTACTAAGATTGGTTAAGCAAACATCCATATGCAGACAATGTGCTGGAGCCCCACAAGGGGGTCACAGTGAATGGCTCAGAACTTTCCATCACCTGCTAGATCTCCGCACCTCTCCTTCTCTCACAAATTACAATTCAGCAGTCAGCCTTCGTTTCCTGAGCATTCCCTTAGCTTCTCATCCACAAGCAAAATATTTTTTTTCAATGGAATTCTTGTGCCAGCTGTTCAGAGAAGCAAGTTTTTCACCTCGGATGAAAAATATGATAGCTGATGCAAAAACTGTAATAGAGGGAGTGTGCGGAATCTCGGAGGTGGTGGAAATCCACATGAGTGAATTAGATGTCAACTTTAAGAAATTGCTCAGAAAATACCTAGGAGAAATGGGGACATAAATTTTGAGAGTGAGGAAGGCAAAGAAGAAGAGCCTGAAATACAATTAGTGGTCTCGATTGGGGTAAGGAACAAGATGAAAATCAATTATCAAGAAGTCACAAAATGAATCTTTTTATGCTGAACACTTGGGTCTGGGGATTGAGATTGCTTAGAAACTTCCAGGCAACATAAATATAGAGAGATATTCAATGTTGCATTTATATCTGTAAGAAGTCTTAATTTTGAAGGGCAAAATAAACAAGTCCGTAAGTATTTCTGAAGAAACAAAAACATACCAAATTCATAATGAAAAAAACATTCTATGTTGGTGATAGACTTTTTTTCTACATCAGTAATGTGAGAGAAGAGAACAATAGCCCAATTGTAAGTTCGAATACAAATGACTGTGTATACATATTCCTTTCATTCCATCTTTCAATCTATAACATATGAATAATAGCACCAGAAGGACACTGTCAGAAAAATAAGGATTTCAAAATCCTGTGTAACAAACAACAACAACAAAAACTCTGAAATATGTACCACAGATGACTAGGAAATTGATCCAATAAAATGTTGGCAATAAATAGAATGAAAAATAAACAAGCAAAAACTTCTGTTTCTTGGAAGATGGAGTAGACGTGATTTTCTCTACTCTTCCTGCTAACTCCAATATCAAACACTGGAGAGAAGGCAGACTGGCAAGGGATGTCGGCATCCAAGGAATGACAGTGGGTCGTTCTAAGGATTTCCTTTTTGCTTCCTATATTCCAGACTTGGTGCTGGAAAAGCCAGTACCCTGGAAATACTGATGGGTACAGCCAAGAAAAGCCCTGACAAATGCCTATCCCCCTCTAATAAACACACCAGAAATAAAAGCCTAGTCAAATAGAAAAATTTTAAAAAACAGCCTTTTCACTCCATCTGACATTACAGAAAAGACCTTTGTCCCTACTGATACTGAGGTCAGCAAATATCTGTTGTGGAAGCTACATTTCTACCCTTTGCTGGCTACAAAGAGCTGCGTAGCCCTTTCCCTGCCATGAACATGAATCAGAGACTGACTGAGTAGTGAGCCAGGACTTTGATCCTTCTTGTGTGGCAATTAGGCCTCTCTTTGATTCAGGGTTAGTGGAGACCATGGTCCATTCCTGTACCTCCATCCCACCTCAAGGTAATGAGGTACTCCTCTCTACTCTCAGCTGGGTGGTGTCAGAAAGGACCTCGTAGAACCAGGATTTTATCATGACCAAGTAGCAAAAAGGATCCTCTCCTGCCCTTCAGCTGTCATTGGAGACCATGCAGGGAATTTGGACTTCAGCTCCAATCTGACAGTAGTGGGAAGAAACTCACTTTCCCCCACCAGAGCAATGTCAGAGAAGACCAAGGAAAGTAATTTTAAATGGCATCCAGAGTCTCATACACAATACCAAATTATCCAGGATTTAATAATAAAATAAAACTCTTGACATAGAAAATGTCAGGAAAATCTCAACATGAATTAGAAAAGACAATCATCAGATATAAGCCTTGAGACAATACAGATGTTAGAAGAATCTGATAAGAATTTCAAATTGTCCATCATAAAATTACTTCGATGAACAATTAAGAAAACACTTGAAGCCGGGTGTGGTGGCGCATGTTTGTAATCCCAGTACTTGGGAACCTGAGACAGGAGGATCTGGGTTTGCAGTCAGCCTCAGCTACTTAGTAAGGCCCTCTGCAACTTAGTGAGACCCTGTTTCAAAATAAAGAACAAAAAATAGGGTTGGGGGTATAGCTTGAAGGTAGAATGCCCCTGGGTTCAATCCCCAGTACCGCAAAAATAAAAGAAAACACTTGATACAAATAAAAAGTAGAATGACCACTGAAGAAAAGAATGTAAAAAAGAAGCCATGAAGAGAGGTTAATAAAATTTATGCAATCTGAACAACAGAAAGAACATTGTCTAGGAGGAAAAGAACAGAAAAGCTGTAGGGACCTCTGAGACTATTAAAAAAGATCCAACATGCAGATTACTAGAGTTCCAGGAAGAGGAACAAGGAAAGTGTTGAAAAAGATTAAAAGAAATTAATTTTAAAAACCTTTTTAAGATTGCTAAGACATGAATTTACAAATTCAGGGAAAGCAAATCTCATAACAAGATAAAGTATATAGATGCATCTATAATATCTAGACATAGATCGGTGTACTTCTGAAAACTTAGGAAAAAGAAAAATGTCTTCAAAGGAGACAGAAACTGGCATTTTACCTGTACAGGAAAAAATTCTAATTCTAAAGAAATCATCAAGGTAGAACAGAAGTGAGGAAGTGACCTAACACATTTTAAATACTAAGATAAAAGAAATGTCATCTCAGTATCTATATCCAGCAAGAGTAACCTTCAGGAATAAAGAAAACATAACTATACTCAGATGAAGGAAAATAAAAGAGAAACAAAAGCAAAAGAGAATTGCTTCCAGACAACTTACCCTAACACAACAGGTTTGGAAAGTTCTCTAAACAAAAATAAAATGATAAAAAGCTTAATCTTGGAACATTGGAAGGAAGAGGGAAAATTGGAAGGAAGAGGGAAATTATAGCACTGTCTAATGTAGATCTCAATAGCTGTAACGTATTTAAGACAATTATGTTATAATTGAAGAAGCATAATGGTATATAAAAAGAGAATAGTTTTGTACATTTCACTTCAACTGGTAAAATGTTGACACTAGAAAATTTTAGTAAGATATATACATATATGTGTGTGTATATATATATATATTAACATTTTTGTATATATATATATATATATAACATTGGAAAGTTGTATATATGTATGCATGTGTGTACATATATATATATATAAATAACTTTGGCAAGTTTAATATATATACATGTACATGTGTGTGTGTGCATGTGTGTGTGTGATACCTAAAGCAAATACTAAAAAATTCTATAATAAGAAACATACTTGAAAACAATGTAGATAAATAAAAAATTATAAGAAATATCCAAGTAACTTGCTAGAAGAGAAACAGAAAACAAAAAACAAAATGATAGTCATAAACCCTAACATGTCAATAATATTAAATGTATATGATACAAATATAACTTAAAGATGAATGACTGAAGGAGTGAATTTTTAAAATATGATGCAACTATATACCATCACTTAAAATATGATGATTTATGTAGGTTGACATTTAAATATGTGTAAATAATAGCAAATAGCTAAAAGAAGGTAGGAGTGTATTTATATATCAAAAAACACAGACTTTATGGCAAAGGAAATAATAAGAAATAGAAGGGTCACTAGGAAGTAATAGGAGTCATTGCATTAAGATGATAGTAATTCTAAATGTTCATCAAACAACGGAGCTGTAATGAAGAAAAAAGTTGAAACAGTAAAAGGAAAAGTAAACCTATCCACAATTATACTGTACCCTTCCAGGTTCACCTCTCAAAGAATAGAATAGCAACATTTGTAAAATAGTATGATAAAAGTGGAAGAATTATCAGTCTCATTGTAAGACTTATGATAAAGCAACAATAATCAAGACTGTGTTACTAGCAAAAGGAATGGACACATTTTTCAATAGAACAGAAATCAAAATCTAGGAATAGACCCCTAGAGGTACAGTCAACTGATTTTTTACAAAGATGGGAAAACAATTCAATAGAGGAAGAATAGTCTTTGCAACATGTGATACTGGAGCAATATGATACCAATAGGCTAAAAAAAAATTGCTCTCAACCTAAGCTCTACAACATATACAAAAATTATCACAAAATCAACCATAAATTTAAATATAAAATGTAAAACTACAAAACTATTTGAAAATATGGAAAATTATTTGAGACCTTATCCTGGGTGAAGAGTTCTTAAACATGATCTTGAAAGAACAACCCATAAGAAATTAGACTTCATTAAAATTAATTTTTTTTTGCTTTATGAAGTCTCTATAAAGAAAATGTAAAGATAAGTTATAGACTGGAAGAAAATATTTTCAAATTATAAATCTGATAAAAGACTAAGATCAGGGATTTAGAAAACCTCAGCAGTAAAAAATAATTGGAAAATGGGCAAAAACAGGAAGTGACATTTACTAAAGATGATACATAAGTGACCAGCTGAAACACATGAGAAGATGTTCAGTATCATACCCGTTAGGGAAATGCACATTAAGACCATGATGAGATATCACTACACAGCTATCAGAACAACTCCAAATAAAAACCATGACAGCATCAAAGGCTGACGAGGATGTGATGAAATTCAATCTCTCATCATTGCTAATTGGAATGCAATATGGCAGAATCACTGTAGAAAATGGCTTGGCAGTTTCTTAAAAAGCTAAGCAGACATTACTACATAACAGATCAATTGTACAATGGGAGAATTTATGGTGATGAAATACTTCTGTATCTTGATTGTATTTTGTGGTGGTGGTTTCATGAATAGACTCAGGGAATAAAATGACAAAGAGCTGTAATTGCATTTTACAGTAACATCAGTTTTCTTGTTTTCCTATTGTACTATAGTTATGTAAGATGTATGGCATAGCAGGGTGAATATAATTAACAATAATGCATACATCTCAAAATAGTTAGAAGAAAGGAATTTGAATGTACTCACCATAAAGAAATAATAAACATTTGATGACAGATTTACTAATGACCCTGAATTGAATACTATACAAGTATGAAACATTTCATAAATATGTAAAAACGGTATGTGCCAATAAAAAAATAATTCAAATTATCTAAAAAAGTATGTTATGCTACTGAGAAACATTTAAAAATTCCTTTGTAAACCAAAAAAGGAAGTCCAAAAGATGCCAATAGTAATAATAATGTACTCCATAGAGGAAACTGGATAAATGGTACCTGAGAACCCTGTGTGCTATGTGACAACTTCCTGTCCATGTATAATTATGTCAAAGCAAAAAAGCAACAACAACAACAACAAAAAAGAGAGATCAAAATAACTAGACAAGTAGACGGACCTGGTGGCACATGCTTGTAATCCCAGTACGTGGGAGGCTTAGACAGGAAAATAACAGGTTTGAGGACAGCCTCAGCAAGTAGTGAAACTTTCATCAACTTAGCAAGACTCTTTTTCAAAATGAAATCGGGCTGGGGATGTAGATCGGAGGTAGAATGCTCCCTGGGTTCAATTTCCAGTACCAAAAATAAATAAATAAATTAAATAGACATATATGAAGCACTGAAATAACAAATCTTTTTCTGTTACTGTTAAATTATTGTTTTTAATGTATTAAGGAAAATTATTTAAAACTTAAGGTAAATGGATGGCTGTATGCCCCCACTATTTTTATCTCAAATAGAATCTCAGTGGGACTTCATTGGAATGATACTAAATTCTAATTAGGTTCATCTAGAAGAATAATATGGGCAATAGTTTTCCTGAAGATACTGGGAAGAAATTAAAAGACACAGAAATAAAGCAATGGCAGTGACAAACTATTGTAAAGATGTATAACAGCAGAGATTTAAGAAGGAAGCCCCTCAGAAGAAGGGGAAATGACTTTTACCAAAATACATCAAATATGTAATAAGATTACAATAACTAAATTTGTGCATTACTGACCAGATATTAACAGATATGCCACTAATCAGAAACTCCCAAAACAACAAAACTTAAGAGAAGAATTTAGCATCTTGTAAAATGCTAATATTAGTGACAGAAAATGGTATGAAGAATACATGGGCTTAGAAATCACGCCAGGTGTGGTGGCGCATGCTTGTAATCCCAGTACTTGAGAGGCGGAGACCGGAGGATCCGGGTTCGCGGCCAGCCTCAGCTACTTAGTGAGGCCCTCAGCAACTTCGTGAGACCTGGTTTCAAAATAAAGTATAAAAAATAGGGCCGGGGGTGTAGCTCGGAGGTAGAACGCCCCTGGGTTCCATCCCTGGTACCGCAAAAAAATAAATAAATAAATAAATAAAATCAAGTACACTTCAATATGAATCCTGACTTTTCCACTAACTGGCTGTTTGATATTAAGTAAATGATTTAACCTCTCCAAAACAAAAACATCTCTCAAATACTTATAAAGTGGAAATGATAATACTGACTTTAAAAAAAGTCATAATGTTAACCAAGATGATGCACACAAAATGCTGAGTGTCAGACATACAGCAAATCCTTGATGCATACTATCTAACATAGTCATAATTTTTAAATTAATTTCATAACAATTTCTGAGAGCTACCTGTGTTTCAAGGACTATGTACCCACTACGTTGGTGAAGCAATAATAATCAAGATATACATTCAAGTGCAACCTAAGGAGGATCTAGACAAATGAATGAGCAGTTATGACACAGTGAGATACT
This sequence comes from Glis glis, assembly GCA_004027185.1. Taxonomy (NCBI): domain Eukaryota; kingdom Metazoa; phylum Chordata; class Mammalia; order Rodentia; family Gliridae; genus Glis; species Glis glis. The sequence continues at coordinate 2,974 of PVJS01059415.1, read as the reverse complement.
CTTATTCAGGAAGTATGGAGAATATAGAGGTCAAAAGGTAAGAAAGCAGACTTGGGGTAAAAGGTGTGAGCATACTCCCCTGAAGGAAGTGATCCCTAAGGTTATATATGAAAGATGAGAATAAGTGGACTCAGGGAAAAGCCAGGAATGGAGAAATGTGGGTTATGGGAGGAAGACGCCTGATTCAATACAGAGCACATGGGATGCTAAAGGCTGGGAGGAAGTCATTTTTATAGTGTTGATATAATCTGCTTATTTTTCATTCCTTCCATGGATAGCACCTACATGTTTGATGAACAAAGTGATCCGATAGAAAAACTGATGTCCAGTCTTGTTGATCAAGATAAAGCCATGACTCTTCGATTGAGTATTGTGCATAGTAAGATCAATGGGGAAAGGAGAGGAGAAGGCATTCTGTTTGAAGAGCTGTGAAGCAAGAAAGTGCTCAGTGTCAGGAGGTTAAAGATGTGAATTAATAGAAGTAGCTTAGCGCATCATAAGGTTCCTTTTGCAATGAGCAGGAGATAATTCTGTCCGAAGAGAACATAGAAAGCCTCTGTTACATTTTGTAAGAGAGGTAATATTTCTTGAATTTACACAATATTCAGCTTTACAAAGATGTGGGTCAGGGCACAGGTTATATAGGTAAAAACTCATCTGACATTTCTTAGAAGAGGTCAATGTGCTAGAAAACACGTACAGAGCAAAGTGCTTAGGGAGGTCCACTCTAGGCTTTCTACATTAGATAGTCTTCATTACTTCCTCAAACATTAGAGAGATTGGAAGTTACAAGAAATATTGTGCATGTATGTGTGTGTGTGTGTGTGTGTGTGTGTGTGCGTGTGTGTGTGTGTGTAGTTAGTGTCATGGCTGCTATCAATTATCAGTTGAGATTTATAACACACTACACAAATGAGTAACAACATTTACATAAGAAGCCACTCCCTGCCATAATTCACCAATATGTTTTTCTAATAGCCATTATCTACCATAACATCATGAAAGATGTTCAGATTTGTCATCACTTAGTTCTTGATGCAATTAAGAAAGGTAAATATAAACCAAGTTTGAAACAGGATGCAAACGCTAATTCAACTATACTTACAGGCACACATGCAATAAATGAATGTCAAAACATAGCATTTTCATGGGCGATTGGGTATTTACATTTGGAGTGGGTTGTTAGAATTCTAATTATCCAATTTAGAAGGCAAGAGGACAATTTCTTTATGAAAATAAAAACCTCACCAAGCCTGATCAAAATGCAATTTGGAATCTTACATGAATTTATTGACACTAGAAATGGAGACAGTCTTAGAGAAACGATTTCAGGAGATGAATCACAGTATAACGTGTACTTTTCCCCATCACTAGGCAATAACTTAAAAATAATAGTCTATTATATTTACACAAACACTCGTTCCACATATCTTATTGTTTTTTCTATTGATATGTCTTGGGCAGGCATAGATTGGAGGAAGCATGAGTATTGTATTTGGTCCATAGGTGGAAAATTGAGATCTATATTAGAGAAGGGGCTGAGAATATTATGAACACAGAATATTAAGTTCTCAAATATTTCAGAAATAATAATAATAACAACAACAACAAGAAACTGGATAGGAGCAAGCCAAGGAGTGCTAAAGAACCCAAAAATAAGAATGTATGATGAATTTACTGCTCACCAAATACTGCATTTTTTTGTTTTCTACATTTTTCAATCTTCTTGCAGCTAGCCAGCATTATAGGACATATTCTAATGAATGGGTTTTGAGAGGAAGCACCATGTGTGGTTTTGGGACACTGGCATAGAAAAGCTGCTATGTAATTATCCAGGCTATCTTTTCTTTTTCTGGAGAAATTGAATTCTGTTTTCCTGGTGGTGCCATGTGACACTTTCATCAGTTTTGGTCCGTTACTGAAGATAACTTGGTGTCCCAAACTGGGGATGAAACAGGAGAAAGAAATAGAGTTGAGTTGCTTTAAGCTTCTCTCTCTCTCTCTCTCTCTCTCTCTCTCTCTCTCTCTCATCACTAAACCTAGCTTTCCTGACTAATACACATGGGGTCTGAGAAAAGGTCCTAGGATCCAACATGGATGAGCGAGTGATTACAGGATGCTTCTCTGTCCTGCTCTATAAGTCTTACTGACTTTGGGTAAAAATCCAATAAACAGCCGGGCGTGGTGGCGCACGCTTGTAATCCCAGTACTTTGGGAGGCAGAGACCGGAGGATCTGGGTTCGCGGCCAGCCTCAGCTGTCTCTCTCTCTCTCTTTCTCCCTCTCTCTCTCTCTCTCTCTCTCTCTCTCTCTCTCTCTCTACTTAGTGAGGCCCTCTGCAACTTCAAGGGACCCGGTTTCAAAATAAAGTATAAAAAAATAGGGCCGGGGAGGTAGAACGCCCCTGGGTTCAATCCACAGTACTGAAAAAAAAAAAACAACACCCAGGATCTTCTGTGTATAAATCTTTAAACATTTTATTTTGAGTACTTTTATTTTCACTGAAAATAATTGAAATATCAAAGAATTCCTAAAATCCCCTTACCTAGTTTTTTCCACTATTATTACTGTTATTATTTTATGGTACTGGAGATTGAACACATGGGTGTTCTACCACTAAGCTACAACCCCAGCCCATTTTACTTTTTTTTTGAAATAGGGTCTTGCTCACTGGCCTAGAACCTGTGATCCTCCTGTCTAAGCTTTCCAAATGCTGGGATTACAGGGGTACATTACCATGCCTGGTTTACATATTTCTTTTTTTTTTTCCGGTACTGGTGATTGAACCCAGGGGCGTTCTACCTCCGCGCTACACCCCCGGCCCTAATTTTTATACTTTATTTTGAAACCGGGTCTCACAAAGTTGCGGAGGGCCTCACTAAGTAGAGAGAGAGAGAGACAGGGAGAGAGAGAGAAAGAGAGCTGAGGCTGGCCGGGAACCCTGATCCTCCGGTCTCTGCCTCCCAAAGTACTGG
>PVJS01059414.1:0-11525 GCA_004027185.1 Glis glis | reverse complement strand
GCCCGGCCCAGGTGGCTCTGGGGCCGGCGGTGTGGCGCGCGCGGGGACGCCTGGGGGTGTCCGGTACCTGGCGCGGGGGCGGCCCGGCCCAGGTGGCTCAGGGACCGGAGGTGAGGCGCGCGCGCACGGAGACGCCTGGGGGTGTCCGGTACCTGGCGCGGGGGCGGCCCGGCCCAGGTGGCTCAGGGGCCGGCGGTGTGGCGCGCGCGGAGACGCCTGGGGGTGTCCGGTACCTGGCGCGGGGGCGGCCTGGCCCAGGTGGCTCTGGGGCCGGCGGTGTGGCGCGCGCGGGGACGCCTGGGGGTGTCCGGTACCTGGCGCGGGGGCGGCCCGGCCCAGGTGGCTCAGGGACCGGAGGTGAGGCGCGCGCGCGCGGAGACGCCTGGGGGTGTCCGGTACCTGGCGCGGGGGCGGCCCGGCCCAGGTCTCCCCTGTTTTTTAACCTTTGAGCTCTGGAAACATCTTTGCTCTCCTTTCCTTTCTTCAACTGGCCACCAAGATTTTCTGTTCTCCTCTGAAATGACTCATCATTTTCTGCCTCTTTCTCCTGAGCTCCTGAAATAACTTTTAAATAAGCCTTCCTGTGTCATCCTATCCCCAGCTGTGGTTTATTTTGAGCATTGTCACTGGACAAGCCTTCTGAAACACACAATGCTCATATCCCGAACAAACCCTTTGGTAGCTCCCATTGCCTGGAAAATAAAACCCTAAACTTCTGACACCCAAGGCCTGGCCTGTCCTCCTCTAGTATCACCTGCTGCTGACATCCTACTCTCTGCTTGGGACTGTCCTCCTACGTTTCTGATTGGCATAGCCTTTTTTCCTCTGTTTCCCTGGCCTCCATGTGTTCTCCCTGTGTATGTACCTGTATCTGCGTCCGGATTTCCCCTTCTTATAAGGACAGCAGTCATATTAGGTTAGGGCCCCTCCTAATGTCCTCATTTTAACATAATTATCTCTGTAGAAACCATATTTCTAAATAAGGTTTCATTCTAGGGTACTAGGGGTTAGGACATTGACATATGTGTTTTGGGGACCACCTCCACCCATAACAAATGGCATGTGCTGGTGTGGCACACTGGCTGTGGCCCTGGGGTAAGGTCAGGGGCCCCTGTTTGACCCTATGCTGGGGATTAGCCCTTTGATGCTGGGTTGTGGGGAGTTCCAGCAAGCTCCTAGAGAGGGCATGGGGCAGGGGAGAGTGGTCCTGAGTAAGCGTGTGAGACTGAGGCTATTTACCAATTGCTAGGAAAGCATTTTAATACTTATCATAACTGGGTAGAAAGATTGACTTACTCTCCAGTGTATTTTAGCCAGTTTATTTTAGGGGTGCTGGGAGTTATAAGGAGTGCCTCTTATAATTCCTAATGTTTTGGGTTGATATCTGAATTCATACTTCTAATACTTCTAATAACTCATCATACTCCCTTAAAATGTCTGAGCACTTCCAAAATGTGAATTCTTCTGTTATTGTTTTAATTCGAGGCCACAACTATCATGTTTCCATTCTTGTGTTGGAAAAGTCCAGGGCCTGTCTTCTTTCCTTGGTTGGTAATTAGGTTTTAAGGACCAAAATGGCCAGTTACCTGCCTGATTGCCATCTAGTTTTCTTGAGTTTAAATTATAGGTGTTTTCCAAGTGCTGTGCATGTCACTGTTACTATGAACTACATTGGGATGTGAGACCATAATGCACCAATAAAAGTATTTTAAAAAATCTAAAAAAATAGCTGCTTTGCTTATCAAATGTTCATTTTGTGCCAGGCACTGTTCCTACAGTCAATCTTTCTACCCAGTTATGATAAGTATTAAAATGCTTTCCTAGCAATTGGTAAATAGCCTCAGTCTCACACGCTTACTCAGGACTACTCTCCCCTGCCCCATTTCCTCTCTAGGAGCTTGCTAGAACTCCCCACAACCCAGCATCAACTCACTACAACTCTTTGACAAAGGTGTTATATTGTTTTCTAAAAGACGCGAGAGGCCATAGAGTGGACATACAACTTGTTCAAGGTCACAACGAGCCAGAGTTCCAGAGTCTGTGTGGCTGACCAGCTCACTAGTGTGCCTCCATGTCAATAGGGTATATGTTAAGTAACAAATAAAATAGATTATTTTCACTGTTCTTGAGTTGGCCTCATGGTATATTTTAAAGTGATTCTGGCATAATCGATTTCAAATTCACTTGGTACTAATAAGGAACATAGCAGAAAATATGCTATGGAACAAATTTGAATGGAACATTCAAATTTGAATGCCTGCTCCTGGCTGTGAGCTTTTTAATTGAAACTGAGATTATTTTCTCAGGATAAGAGAAAGTAGTAAGATGAGACTCTCAAGGGCAGGGCCATGTTGCATTGGCATGGGCAGTGTAGAACTTGGTGGCCAAGGAATCCAGGAATATAGTCAACCAATTAATTAACAAATTAGTTGATGCCACCCATGTCCATTGAGCACTTCCTCTGGGCCAGATATTGTGCCATGTACTGGGATGGAGCCAGGCACTACGGTGGATAAGAGGAGATGCTGAAAGAAGTGTGTAAGGCTCTGAAAATAAACCTGTGTTACCCTAGGAGTTTTGCCTCAGGCTAGCCTGGCTTTCTGGAAGACAATATTTATCACCAGTGGATGAAGTTCAAGACAGGATTTTTTTCCAGGGCTGATGATCTATGGAATCTTGTTGCTTTGCTTCCCTTCCTTTTGTCTGATGTTCAGTTATGCCAACAGCCTATGAGACTGCATTAGGGAGGGAAGAGGCAAGGGAAGAGGAGGACCCCACCAGCACTGACAGGTTCAGAATAGAAAGCTCACTGGCGATTAGGCTGTAACTTCAGCCAGAATGAAGTTTTGGGATCATCTGTGATTAGAGTTTTCTGTGCTCTCATTTATTGTGTCTCCTGTTAACAGTGTCTGGCACATAGAAAGCACTAAATAAATGTTAACTGATTTACTACCGATTTACTATTTTTTCCATATAGAGAATAGTTGCTTTGGTTTTCAAGGATACCTGAGTTTTTAAATTCCTTCGATTATAGACCTCAAACACCTTCACTAGTTAAAGAAGTTAACACAGACATGAAAGGAAAAATTGAATCCCTTATTTTACCACCCTGTGTGACTACAATTAGCAACCTAATGAGCTAAGGGTCTCAGGAAGCCTGGCTGAGCGAATTACAATGTGGGAATGCAATTGTATTAGACCTTGTTTTGTTCCTGCTAGTAGCTTTGTGAATTACCTGCTTGAAATTTCTAACTATAGTTGACCATCCAATATCCTCATTTACATATTTTCAAGAGAACTGCAGAATCACACGATGGTTGATCACATGGAAAAAGAGTAGATGTCAGAACCTGGATGATGAATTGGCTTTTTCTGCTCTGCTGAGTTGATGAATGGGAACCGCTGACAAATCCATACGACAACGACTTTCTGGAAGATGGGCAGTGATGAAAGTCAGCTGCTTTATGCCTGTTGATTCCAGATTGTTCTGTTTTACTACACTCTTGCCCTGCTTGGCATCTATTAATGGTAGATATCTTCTGAGGCACTATTGTCCTAAAAGGGTGTCAAATGGGAATTTGAGGGCTAATAATTGTGATTCAGGCCTGGCCTTAGTATTTTTGTTCACTTGCTGCTTAGCCTTACTGGATGCTTTTAAAATTAGTTCTTTGAATATATGCTTTTAATGAATAGGGGGCCAGGCCAATTTGTAAAAGTCTGTCTGTTATGCTGACAGTAGACTGATTACTCTGTCTAGCAGTTAACTCCATCAATAATGTTCATTAATATATTTTTATATTATTGATTATTAATTTTACCAGGTGTTTCTAGTTTTCTTGCTTTATGAATATTTAAAATGCAATTGTAGAGGCTAATTTATTTCTCTTCCTTAAGAGAGCTGGTGTCGGGGTCCAGGAGGCATAGGGTCGGCGAGGGAATGAGAGGCAGGAGGCTCAGCAGTTCAGTGAAGCTACAGGCACTGTCTCAGCCCAGCGAGCATCAGACTTTATTTTTTATACCTTTTTATATCAGGAAGTCTTAACGCTAACAATCTTCTGCTTAGTACATCATGAAAAATATTTTTTACTTAGTACATCATGGGACTCTTTACAGTGCAGTCATTTACCCACAGTTATTAACAACCCATTGTTCAGATGGTCACAACATGTTCCCCACTACTCAGGTTCCATGCAAACTTGTGTTTCTTCCCACAATGTCAACTTAGCTTTTTTAATCATTTGCATTGTTCTCAGAAATATCATACTATAACTATACTTGTGCTAAATGTTAGAAGCTATGGGTAATGTGGTTAACTAGACCTTATGCCTATACTTAAAATATATTCTATTTTAATGCCATTTATGCTTATATTCTATACTTTATTCTTTGTTACAGGCTAATAGTACTGGCTTGTTTGTTTTCCTCGAGGGGGAAACCAGAGCCTCCTACCTATCCAGTAGGCAAGCCTCCCAGAAGCCATAATTGTTGATACAGCAGGTCTTTGTTTATGCCCAGTCGCCGAATCATTCCAAGCACTAACTAATACTCATTATCTGGTTTAACTCCCTTTTCCTGTAAATTATTTTTATACTGGGACCAACAGTTTACCTGCATTTCGCCTGTATTAGAGTCATTCTGCATAAATTGAGTTTTTGGCTTAAGTCCTACAATTCCCGTCACCAATCCCACAATTATGAACATTAATAGTAAGGCCACCAACAGGCTAGGCCGCCATTAGAGGATGTCAGCTCTGCGACAAGCCTCCTTCTGCTGTGACTCTGTCAACCAGCCAAAGAAACTTTGGCTTCGCCCTTTGGTCCCGGCATCTCCCACAATTATTAACATTAACAATAAGGCCACCATCAGGCTAGCCACCATTAGAGGATGTCTGCTCTGTGACAAACCTCCTTCTGCTGTGACTTGTCAAATAGCCGAAGAAACTTTGGCTTCGCCTTTGGCCCCGGCAAGTTGGTTTTGATTTCCCTATTTCTGTGATATTTTACAGTGCTAAACTGCTCTTATACTATCTTATTAGTAACCTGAAATCTCACTAATAATTCATGTTCCAGCTGTGTGAACTGGTAGCTTTAATTAGCTATTACTATTTTCCAGAAAAGGCAGTTTCAATTTTGAATGTTATTACATGGAATGAACTAAAGGGATGCACATTTAAAAATAAAACATTTTTATTTAAACTGCGTTTTAGGTTCCAAATTTGTTCTGCATTGTATTTCATTTTATTTGAGGTATGAAAGCCTATTTATAGAGGAGTGTTAGCATGTTTTTGTGTTTTAAATGCCTATAGTATTGGGGGAATGCTTTTGCATTGCGTTTTCCCAATATCTCAATTCCATTGCTTTATCAAATCTCAAGTGGCCATTTTTATATTCTTTTATTGAGTGCATATTTGTAAGTCATTGAAAAAGCTGCTTATGTTTTGTTCTACTATGCTTATGCTTATGCTTATGTCTAAGCTTTTGCACTTAGTCCGTCCACAATTAAGCATCTTTAAAAGACTTGAAGCGATCACTTCCAGCCATCATGTTTTCACTTTTGTTGACTCAAAACTCACTAAGCCTTCAAATAGGAAGAATGTGGCCCCGAGAACAAGATAGGCCTGCATATCTTTATGGGAATGCAGTTGGAGTTGCTCTGAGAGGGCTATGCACATGTTGATCTTATCAGAGGGGCCAATTATCCCCAAAGCTGTCAATTTAGTTTAAAAACTAAATTGATTTGAACTCAGTTTGAATGTTTTAGAATTCACCAGATGTGGAAAGAGCAGAGAATGTTGCAAAAATCTAATGCCACACTTTACCAAATCTTTGAGCTGTTAGGCCTTACCCATCTTCCTCTGACCCAGACTTTTTTGAAAGGATGGTGCAATCATTTTATGAGGCAAAAGTTCTGCAATTAATTGGAGCACAAAAGAAAACCCTTATAGCTGAAGAAATTTAGAGAACTGTGTAAGTTTGAGTTTAATTAATTGAACTATTGTGTGTTTGTTGTGAACTATTATGTGCATTTGGGCTAAAGATAGCTTAGAAAGAATGTTCAAACTTCTTTTGGTGTTTACAGTGACTTTATCAAATAATCCCACTTCCTATTTTTAATTTCACAATATGTAGAACTCTGCCTATCAGTTCTAGCCTCTTTTGCTGCTATGTAGATTGATTACAGTGAAAAGTTTTCCTTTTAGGCAAGCAGTTTGATCATCTAATTTTGTATTAGGCGTGGCTGTGTGTGTCTAACTTACCACCACAACTTTGTATATGGTGTAAATAGTTACTGAAAAAACTGTGCTAAATAGTGGTTTATCAAGTTCATTGAGTTCATTGCACATAGCGAGCCAGAATTGTTATTCTGCCTGCTTTAGTTTCTGTCTCTGCTATAAAAAGCCTTCAATTCTTCTGGGATCAAGGTTTCATTTTTCGTCACTTGCTAATTGCCATTTGAATGATAATTTTACAATTTATAAACAGAAGATTAGGCGTTAGGGTCTTTAGCCCACTTTTTTCCCAAGGAAAAAATAATTTATGTCTGTGAAAAAGGTGACATTACCTTTCACACTGATTTCAGCTTCTTGCAATAAATGAAACTGGAAGGAGGTCTGTTTCCTCATTATACCTTAATACCCCCTGTTCAAAAAACCGTAGCCATATTACATTCTACATTCCCTTTGCTGCTTTGTCTTGTTAAGGTTTCTGCGAAATGATTTCAAGAGCTGATTGCTTTTCAGAGCATGTTTTAAATGGAAATATGAGACCTCAGGGGAATTTGTGTTCTCTTGCAGGTACTTTAAGAGGGGAGAGAAAGGCAAGATACAAGTAAGGAGAAAGCAGATAAAAGGGTCTTTCTGTGAAGAAAGATGCACACTTAGGTGTGCATAGGAAAAGTCGTATTAATTGGTAAAGGTTTATTTTATGGGGATTCTTAGTGGTAACTGTCACACTGTAGTGTTGTGTTTTTCACTACTATTTTAATCAGAATTCTTTTGGTTGCAAATGATAGCAAACTTAACCCAAACTGGCTTAGGTTATTTCAAAGAGGGGGTTTATTGGCACTTACGGGTGACATGTGATAGGGCCTCAAGTGTGCTTTGATTTGTAGCTTGAACCACATTACCAAGAAGTGGATTCCTGTTTTCCATTTCTTGGCTCTGTTTCTCTAGAGTTGGCTTTATTTGGGGTCCTAACATAGTTATTTGATGCCTGTCAGCAACTCAGAGCCTTAAATCCAAGGCAAAAAGTGAGGGTCCTTTCCCAGTGTTCCCAGGAAATGTCCTGAGAATTATTAGGACCAATTAGATTGGTTACCTGTCTGCTCTACACCAATTATTGTGGCCAGGGAGGGCAAAACTCTGCCTAAAAGACCTTTACTCCCAGAACTGAGGTGGGGCCTCACCCAGATCACATTATTTGAGAGTAGAAGGGGGAAGATCCTCAAACAAAAATGGAAATGGTCACCAGAAAGGAGAAGGGAGGCTGGAGAGGTGGAGAGGCCAAGGGAAAATGGCTACTAGAAATAGGCACTACATTTCGTTTGCATTCCCAGGGCTCTATAAAGCTCCAAAATCCAAATGCTATGTGAAGTATAATCATATAGTAGGAACCACATCTATTCATTATTTTATTCTTAGGCTCCCAAAGAGCAGAGATGAATACTGTTTACCATTTTTAAACCTTTAATTATATCATAGGAAGTAAAAAAGTGAATTATTTCCACATACCAAAATATTTGATATTAAACATTTGGTATGAATTAGAAGATACTCTGAAGTTTCTCTAAAACAGTGGTATGTAAATGATTAGAATCTGACATAAGCTATCCACTCTCTTGAGGAAAAAGTACATGCGTATATACTGACAAACTATGACATACAACTTGGGGTTTAGCTCCTGGTATAGTTGAATCACTTATCCAAAGCTTGAATCCCTTCTAAATACCTTAGTAAGAAGTTGTCCAGTCTAGATTTGGAGTTTCCAGGGCATGCTCCAACTTCATCCCTAAAGGTTGTAGGGGATATTTGTGTCGTGGTCTGCTGGCCACCTCAAGAGCTGTCTTAGTTCAGGCTGCCATAACAAAATATTATAGAGTAGGTCACTCGAACAACACACATGTATTTCTTGCAGTGTTGGAGGCTGGCAGGTGTGGGGTCAGGTGCCAGCATGGGCAGGTCTGATGATGGCTCTCTTCCTGTTTTAGAGATAGCCACCTTCTTGCCGTATTGTTGTGGTGCAGAGAGGGAGCTTGATCTTTCTGTTTTCTTTTTTTATGTTCATTTATTGGTGCATTGTAATTATAGATTTTGATATATGTCAGGGTATGAACATCATACATGCACACATTGCACATTTAGCCCTCCCTCCAATCCCACCCTATTCCCTCTCCCTTCCCTCCCTTTCATGCTCCGGATAGTGATTGAGTCTTATAGGTTTGTGTATGTACATCATGTGCTATAGTGTGTTTCCCTCCACCCCCCTCCCAACTTTCTGTTTTCTTTTACTAATCCCATTGTGGGGGCTCTACCCTCATAACATCAACTAAACTTAATTATCTCTCAAAGGCTCCATCTCCAAAGCCCATTCTCCTGGGGATTTGGTCTTCACCATATGAATTGGGGAAGGCTAAGAGGGGGTGGTACACATATTCAGTCCACACCAAGATCCTTGAGATTTCATGCTCACCTGTGAGAAGTTATTGGGACATCTAGTGGCAAAGAACTCATTGCCACGAGAAGGCACAGACATCTTTAGGTTGCTCTTCAGCTCCCGCTTATATTAAACCCAAATCTGTCCTTTTGTAACTTCCACCCTTCTATGCTGGTCCTACCTCTTGGAACCATATGGAACAAATACCAGACACAGAGTGGGGACACATTTACTCAGTCCATATGTCTTCCTGGAATCTTCACCTCCATACTGAGCAGGGACTGCACCTGAATCATACTGGAGAGCTCTCCCATCCAGTGCTCTTTCTGATGAAAATACCCAAGTGTTTATATAGGAGAAAAGTTGCCTGTTTTAGCTGTTGCTTCTGAGGTTCTCACTTCTGTCCACTCTGATGATTCCAGGATGGGAATTCAGTTTGCAGGTGGTCTTTTAATTCCTAGTAATCTACTCAAAAGTTGTGTTGATGGGTTTGGGGAGCTTGGTGCTGTAATCTTAAGGTGTCAATACCCGATGTCTGCTTGACATGAAGAGGCTTTATTTTCACTTTAAAGGGTGGTTCAAACAGACTTTCCAGGGTGTGTTCTCTTTTAAGCCCTCATTTGTTCTGCAATCAGTAGATAGTGAAGGACACTGCACGCCAACTGCCAGCACTATTGCAGTCTCCTGCCCTTTGTTTCCCAGAAAGATTATCTTTGTGCCAGTGGCATGGGCTCTTTTGAGCATCTGAAATGTGTTGCTACTTAGCCAGACTGGCAGGGAAGTGAGTGGCAGTAGCTTTTCAAGTGGCCCTTTCAACTGGGCAGAAGAGAGAGCTCAGAGGACGCTGATGCCAAAGTGTGATGAGGACATTCTTTTCTGTCTGTTGTAAACACAGGATTTCAGCTCTTGGACTGTAACTAGCCTGCTGTAGCAATCCTTTGAGCACATAAGCAGGATTGACATGATGCAGGCATGGCAGCCCCGTTGGCTTGTTATGCCCCGCATGCAAGTCAGCATATCTAAACTCACCACCATCTCCCAGCAGCAGATGCCGGTATCCCAGAGTAAGAGGTATAAACTCAAAAGCAACTCAGGGTGGGTTAGGAGCAAGGCTTGGTGAATTTAGCTCACAGAAGACTCCATAGGAAATAGAGAAGGAGAAAGGTAATACTGCAGTGAGAAATTCTACAGCAGTAGTAAAACCATTGTGCAATGAATCTGCAGATGCACAAACACAGGGAACGTTAATGCACAACAGCTCACTGGGGAAAAGGAACGAAATGCTAACTTGACCAAGAACTTGGTAGTAACATTGTCTGGACAAAGCTTACATGAATGTGGTCAGCGTTTTATGTCAGTGTAAGTTGTTAATGTTTTCTCAGGTCCTATCTGCTCTCTGATTTTACCTCAAATAAAGGTAGGGTAGATTTTAGAAGAAATCCCATCAGGGAGATTCTGACTATTTTAGGACAGTCTAAAAGGTAGCTAGGTGAATGAGTTTTTAGCGAGAATGGAGCAAGTCTTCCCCACACCCAGCTTATCTTTTCCTGCTCTTCTCAGCTGGGTTGGCTAACCCTACCCCAGGTGCCAAACCAACCTGAGTCTTAGAAAGTACACTAAGAGTCCTCACCACGCTCCTTGCCTCCTGCTTCCTTCCCTTCTTCGATTCTTTCCTTCTGTCATCTACAAATATTTACTAAGCATCTATTATTTGTCAGGAATTGTATTAGGGATCCAGAGGAAATGAACACAGACGCAGTCTCTGCCCTCATGGAGCTTACAACAGAGTGAGAGAATCATATGATTATGATTAAATAATCATATAAATTCACATGTGATTATAAAGCTTAAGTGCCACAAAGGGAAGGTTCTCTTGAGATGGATGTGAGTGTCTGACAAGAGGCATGTCTGAGCTGGGGGTTTAGGGAATGCTTCTGTGAGGGTATAGCACTTGATCTGAGGTTCGAAGGATGGACAGGAGTTACTAGTTGGTTGGGAGTGGGGAGGAATGTTTTGGTGAATTCTCTGTTCCTGTGGGGTCTTATTATGGGAGGGAAGAGTAGAATGTTTGAAAAATTACAAACAAGACTGTAAGCGAGAGAAGGAGAACAATTTGACATGAGTACGGAGAGACAGTCAGCAAGGGTCAGTTCATGGGGAGGCCCTGTTAAGGATTTGGTCTTTATCCTAATTTGGTCTTTTCCTTAGCAAAGGGAAACCTCTGACATGTTCTAAGAAGTAGAAAAGAGGCCCTAGGGTGGGGATGGGACCTGATCAGCCATGTATAGCAAAAAGAATACTCTGGCTGCCATATGGGATGGGGAGGGGCTGGGAGAGGTGTTGAGACAGTACTGCAGCTGTCCAGGGAGGTACTGGTAGCCTGCATTAGTGGTAGCAGCAGACAGAGGAGGAGTGGGACATTCCAGTAGATATCTGGAAGGTCAAGTTGGCAAGACTTGGCAATGGACTGAGTGCAATATGTCTTGCCACAGGGGGAGCGGGAAAGGCCCAGGATGACTTCCACGTCCTTGGCTGGCAACTAAATGCGTGGTGGTACCACTCACTGAGAGAGGCTACTGGGAAGAAGAGCAGAATTTGTTGGGAGTATACAGTTTTGAATTGTTATGAAACATGTTGAATTTGAGGGAACTTTGTTATTTTTCTTCAATTAAGATAGTATTTGAAAAGAAATCAAAATTATTAAGCATGCTGAATTTGAGGGAACTTTGTTATTTTTTCTTAATTAAGATAGTATTTGAAAAGAAATCACAGTGCACATGAGATTTCTTTTTTATACTTTTTTTTTTTTTTTTTGCGGTACCGGGGATTGAACGCAGGGGCGTTCTACCTCCGCGCTACGCCCCCGGCCCTATT
>PVJS01059413.1:0-11526 GCA_004027185.1 Glis glis | reverse complement strand
AGTGCTAATCTCTCAGCTAATTTGCCTTCTGCAAATGCCCCGAGAAGAGTGGAGACTGTTTGAGGAGCAAAAAGGGTGTTCTATCAGCCCAGAGGCTGCAGCCCAGTGACCCACTATATGGACCAAATGGCCAAATTCCAAATTTCAGGCACCAGAAATTATTAAACTTTGCACTCATGTCCAACCAGTGCAACTATGGCAGTGCCCAATCTCCTGGCTGGTCTTGGAGAAAGTCCAGCCCCACATAAAAATAATTCAACAGCATGATATCACGTGTTTCCAGTCTCAGTGGAACACTCCTCTTTTGCCAGTCAAAAAGCCAGGAACCTAGGATTACCAGCCAATACCAGCCAATGCAGGACTTGCAGATCATCAACCAGGCCATAGTCACCCTACATCCCACAGTGCCTAACCCATACACTCTTCTAAGTTTGTTCCTGGCCACTGCAGCCTGTTTCACATGCCTGGATTTAAAATATGCCTTCTTCAGTATTCGCCTGGCTCCTGTGAGACAAGAAATGTTTGCTTTTAAATGGAAGGACCCAGAAACTGGAACTAAAAACCAATTCACCTGGACTCAATTGCCCCAAGGGTTTAAAAACACCCCCACTATTTTTGGAGAGGCCCTGGGCCATGACCTCAAGTTTTTTTCTTCCAACATGGGCTGCACCCTCCTCCAATATGTTGATGAACTCCTCCTTGGACACAAGAATCTTGAAGTTTATGCCAAAGGAACAGGCCAGTTGCTCACCCTCCTAGAACACTGTGGTTACAAAGTTTCTAAGAAAAAGGCCCAGTTCTGCCAGCAAAAGTAAAGTAGCTGGGAGCAAAACCCCTTCATGAATCTACAAATATGATAGATAAAACCCCCTTTGTGTGGGAGGAAGAACAACAACAGGCCTTTCAACAACTAACCACCCCTGCTTTAGGGCTCCCAGATGTAGAAAAGCCTTTCACTTTGTATGTCTCAGAAAATAAGAAAACAGCTGTTTGGGCTTCTGGTCCAGCAGATTGGGTCTTGGTATCGGCCAGTTGCTTATCTCTCAAAGCAACTGGACCACTTTGCTGCCCGATGGCCACTGTGCCTATGGGCCCTTTCAGGAACTGCTCTTCTCATCCCAGAAGCAGATAAGCTAACCTTAGGACAGAGACTACTGGTAAAGGTGCCCCATTCTGTAGTCTCACTCATAAACTCTATAAGGCACCATTGGCTAACTAATGCCAGGCTTAAAATGTACCAAAGCTTACTGTGTGAAAATGCTAGTATACAGTTGGAGGTGGTGCATACTTTAAATTCAGCTGCTCTGCTGCCACTGAAACAATGAGCCACCAATCCATGACTGCGGAAAAGTGTTGACACAAACCCACTCAGGGAGGTCAGACTTAAAAGAACATCCTTTCCCTAACCTGGACTTAAAAATGTTTGTAGATGAGAACAGCTCCATAAATTAGCAAGGAGAGTGACAATCTGGGTGTGCCGTTGTAACCTTGGACAAAGTCCTGAAGGAGAAGCCCTCCCAGCTGGTGCCTCATCCCAAAAAGCTGAGCTGATTGCCCTCAACTGGGCACAAGAGTTAGGAAAGGATTGGATAATCAGTATCTATATTGACTCTAAGTATGCCTTCTTGACCTTGCATGTCCACAGGGCTCTCTACAAGGAGAAGAAAATTTAAATTCTGGAGGACCAATACCTTTTAATTATAGGATGCGCTCAGACTGGATGAATAAAAGCTTATTCCTGCCAGACAGAAAAGGCCTGAAAAGTAACCGGTGCTTTGCTCAGAAAAGTCATTACTAGATATGGACTACCCTTGCATATAGGGTCAGACAATGAACAAGCTTTTGTTGCTGAAGACACGCAGGACTTGGCAGTTGCCTTGGGCATCACCTGAAAGCTGTATTCTGCATATAGGCCACAGAGTTCAGGCAAAGTAGAAATAAATAATAAATAAATAAATAAATAAATCAAAACTGTGTCAGAAAATAATATGTCATGAAGCCAAGCTAACTTGAGTTCAAGCCTTACCATTAGTCCTCTTTAAAATTACACCCCTTCTGTCTGTAGGATCTTTATGTCCCTCCAAGGAAAACCCAGGAAAAATTATACCTAAACTACTGCATTTTAGTTACAGAGTTAGCATAAAGGTTTTTTTTTTTTTCTTGGCTCTCTCTCTTTTTCTCTCTTTTGTTGTCCTTCTGCTTTACTAAAATAGTTTTGCTATTCAAGATTGCTTGGAAGTTTGTTATTTTGGTCAGTCCTAGCTAATATGTAAACTGAGAAAAACTGTTTCTCTTTAAAATCCAAGCCACTGTAAGACTTAAATAGATGATCTTAATTTGCTTCTTGTTTTGTTGTAAAACAATCTCAATGTAAAAAGTTTATTAAAATTTTTTAAAAGTATAAAGTTAAAAAAGATATTGTGGCAAAAAGAAACAAGTATGTAGGAAGGAGAGAGATTTTAAAAAGTACATGAGTATGAAACGATTTGGTAAAAAATGATAAAAAGAAGAAGTAATATTTTGGGGATAATAAGGCATCCTGTAAGTTAAATTAAAGTTTATCCTAAGATTGTCTCAAATGGAAAAAGAAATACTAGGATAAAATCAGAAGGTGAAAAGCAAGTTGCAGGTTTGAGTAAGTTGCAAAATATTTGTGGAAGATAAAGCTTATATAAAAATTTTACATGTGAGCCAGGCGTGATGGCGCACGCTTGTAATCCCAATACTTTGGGAGGCAGAGACTGGAGGATCCGGGTTCACGGCCAGCCTCAGCTCACTCTCTCTCTCTCTCTCTCTCTCTCTCTCCCTGTCTCTCTCTCTCTCTCTCTCCTTAGTGAGGCCTTCCGCAACTTCGTGAAACCCGGTTTCAAAATAAAGTATAAAAAAATAGAGCCGGGGGTGTAGTGCAGAGGTAGAACGCCCCTGGATCCAATCCCCGGTGCCGCAAAAAAAAAATTACATGTGCGATAAAGATCAGTATATTTAAAAATTATTTAAAAAGGTTTACAGTGAGATTCTATTAAGATAATTTCTTGTGTTTTCTTCTGTCTCTGTTTTACTGGGCCCTAGATTCTAAATTTCATTTGAAATGTAAAGGTTAACTCCTGTGTAACTGTAATGTTATATTTGTGTTTCCCAAATGTTAAAATGCATAAACGTATAAAAACCAGGTAAAGCCACAAATGACTTACATAAATGGGTATTGGACAAAACACCAGTCATTTTAGCCACCCCAGTCTATTCTTACAAGCCTAAAACTCTAGTTTGAGTCAAAGGCTGAAATCAGGCTCCCCTCAATGCAAAATAGAGAGGGCCCTTCACTCTTATTTTTGCCACCCTCAACAGCAGTAAAAGTCAAGGATATTGCTGGCTGGATCCATCACAGCCACCTGAAGCCAGCAGCCCCAGAGCCAACAGCCAAGAGACGACTCACTAGACAGCTCATGAAAAACCTGGGAAGCCAAACAAGCTGATCCTAATAAAAGACAATTTGCCCTGCTCCAGTCACACCTGGAAGCTGACAGGTTGATGCACGACAGAAGACTGAGGAGTGCCAAATATCATGCCACAAAATTGGACTTTATGTTTTATGTCATAAGTGCTTTTAGATTGACTTTATTAGTATGATTTATGGGAGTCTTAATTTTAGCACTTAGGTGTCTGTAAAATTTTAGTTTGCATTGCTAGGATAAAAAACAAAAAACAATTGTCTGTTCTCATCCTGTAAAGAAAACTAATAGAGTTGTAGCCAGCCTCTGCAATCTTCACCGTCAATGTAACCCAAACTAGCAATGCCGTTGTTGTCAAATTTGATGCATGTGAGGTTATATCTTATGGCATCCTGAAAACCAATGGCAACTCACCCAGGCTGACACAGGGGAGTTGGAGTTCCAGACGAGTTCAAGGAAAGAGACCAAATAGCTGCAGGCTTTGAGTCTCTTTTCTGGTTGGTTGCAATCAATAAAAATGTAGAGTGGATAAATTTCATCTACTATGATAAGCAAAGACTTGTCAATTACACCCGGGATGCAATAAAAGAAAATTGCTAGCTGGGTGTGGTGGTGCATGCTTGTAATCACAGTACTTGGGAGGCTGAGACCAGAGGATCCAGGTTCACAGCCAGCCTCAGGTACTTAGTGAGACCCCGTTTCAAAATAAAGAATAAAAAAATAGGGCTGGGGATGTAGCTCGGAGGTAGAATGCCCCTGGGTTCAATCCCCAGTACCTCAAAAAAAAAATAGGAAAAGAAAATTTCTGATCAATTAGGCCCCACCAGTCAGATGACCTGGAAAAACAAAATAGCTTTAGTTACTGAGGCATAAATACTGCACTTTTCTACCAAATAACACTGACCTTAATGGAACCATACCAGAGCCTTAAAGAAATTGACCATCCTAGCTGATAAATTGGCAGAAAACTCTAGAGTTGTCAATCCTTTCAGCAATATGCTCCAAAAGTGGTTCAGAGACTGGAAAACTTTATTAGTCTTGGTCTTCACCTCTTTAATAGCGGTAACAGGAGTTTTCATCCTGGTTGGATGCTGCCTCATACTGTGTGTCAGGGGGTTAATCCAATGAGTAATAAAAACCTCAATAGGGTCCCACCCCCATATGCCATCCTTATGGATCTGACTGAAAGTAATCTAAAATATTGAGAACTTATCATTAAACATTTTGAGAAGTCTCAACATGGGGGAAATGAGGCAGGATCTGGGCTGTAACCTTGAAACTACTCTTGGCTAGAAGCCCATAAATAAGATGAAAGTATGAATCTTCTTCACAGCCCCCCTAGATGTTAACAAGCAGAGCTTCCACAGGCAGCCTAGTGAGATAAGGTACGGAACTGATAAAAGAAGAAAAAAAAAACATATACTAAGTAATTGCTGTTCTGCTTTTGTATCTTACTTACACTAGGTGAAGTAAATCTCATGCTTACCCTTTCACTCCCCTCTGAAATTAGGTGACCAAATGTATAAAGAACTTGTAAGTTCAGTGCTCAGGGCTCAGACCTGAAGCTTTGCCTACTAAGACTTGACTAGTGAATAAAGTAACCTGCTTTCCTCTCTCCAGCCACTGTCTCTTATCTCTGGGGACTGAATTTCCTGCAACAAATTAATTAACAAAAAACTAAATACAAACAAACAGGGAGTAGGGAATAAAGAACCAAGTCGATGAATAGAAGAGGAGATTCAGAAGATGGCCTGGACATAGAACAGTTTAGAGTCACAATGATCCTCGGTCAGTGAAAAGAACAGGACTGGAGCAAGTTTCTGGATCAGAGTCATACACACGGGCAGACTGTCATGGTATTAGCACAGTTCAACACGCTGCTTATAGTAATGCCTGTGTCTTTATAGAAATTTATGGACATTGCCCAGTGTCTTTGGAAAGCTCATCTAGGGCTTATCAAACCCTGCCAAACTCCTATCAATAGTTCAAATGTATTGATGACATAAGTCCATCATAGTTGAGAAGGCATTTTATGATTCAAGGGTCCATTATCAACTACAGCACATATGTGCTAGCCTGAGCCCTATGCTGACATGTCCAGGCAAGTTTCTGTAGCCATAGGCTGGCATGTCTAAAGAAGTTTTTTACAAGTATCTGAAGTTGTCTGATCTGCATGTTGGTATGTCTAAACAAGTTGTTTATGAGTTCCTGACAATTGTTTTATATCCATGCTCTATACATTGTATCAGTATTTTTGTTTAATTCTAGGAATATTTTATTTCTCCCTTCATTTCTTCTATGATCCAGTCCTCATTCAAAATGTATCATTAAGTCTCCATGTACTTATGTAATTTCTTTTGGTCTTCCTGTTGTTGATTTCTACATTCATTCTATTATGATCTGAAAAGATGCAAGGAATTATAATCAAAATTCTGAGTTCTCCTTCTGGCATTTTCTGCAGCTCTGTATAGGTGATGTCCCTTCTTAAGTTGTGGGAGTTTATTGTTTCCTCATTGGTCTTCATTTTCATGTTTTCAGAATTCTCAGGTTTGTATCTCTGTTATTTTGGCATCTTTTTCCTCTTTGTGTGAGAACCCTATGTGTATTTGTTAGCCCTTTATAATAAGGCCTATGCTGGGGGTATATATTTGCCTCAACAAATCTTTCTCATATAATCAGACATTTGAGTGTGTCCCCCAGAATCTCTTTACCAAGATAAAGTTCTTAGCCAGTGCATGCAAACAAGTGTCTCTGATTGGCTGCAGGTCACCATGCTCTCAAGGCACAAACAGCAGGGCCAGGGACTATGGTGTTCCATTCAGAGCCTGTTGTCTGCTGGTTGGTATTTAATGCCCCACAGATACCACTGCTGCTCTGCTGGTTGCGAACCCATGAAACGCTGAAGAGTGCTGATCTCCAGCCTCTGTGGTCACTGTGCATAATCTCAGCAGGGACATAAATTACTGCATTCCAAGCTTGTTACCTGACTGGCTGAACTTTGATGGCCCAGGGACACCACTGATGATCTGCTGGTTGTGATCACATGGAGTCTTGTTGATCACTGGATTGCCAGGCACAAACTCTGCTGACAGAGAGAATGTTGGGTTTCCAGCCTGTAGTTGTGATCATGTGAACCCCTGTTGACCCCTGGCCTCCCTGCTTTCAGGGCCCAAGTTCTGGCAGGGAGAGGTTCTACCATACTGAGCTGGGGCTTGGGTGGTTCACTTGTTTAGCCACAGGGAGACCACTGCTTTTCTGGGGAGCTATGATTATGTGAGACCTTGTTGGCCTCTGTCCTTGGTGGTTGTGCTTCCCAAATACTTCCAGGTATGAGTTTATAGCCTCTGAGCCTGTGGCATAGTTGTCTGACTTATTTCATCCCAAAGACACCACTGCTGTCAGCCTGTAGTGATTTCTGGAGACCCTGAAGGGGCAGGGCGAACTGCCAACACTAGGTCCCGCCAGCTTGAGTGTCCCTAGAGACTGTCTGCTAATTCATGTTTCTGCTATGTCTGACTATGGCCCCTGCCCCCACCTTCATGGGGCTGATTTGCCAACTCACAAACCTAGCGGCTCTGTTCATTGTTGTGCAATTTCCTACAGCAGTGCAGGTTTCTGATGGGGTGGTTTGTACACTCATGGTCTTAACAAGTGCCACTCAGATCCCTGCAGGAAGAGGTGAGTTCAGCTGCAGCCACAGGAGTTCCCTGGGTGGTTTGGCTGTTGGCCTGTAGATTCACAGTGGTCTTGAAGAGGCAGGATATAGTCACTGGGGTCCCTGCAGGAGGGCCCTGTGCAGGCATTGACTGGGTGATTTGGCTGGGTGGTCTGGGGAGTCAGTTTTGAGGTATTCCAGCATGGAGAAAAGAATGTGATTGCTTTCGATGATGGTTTTCTGCAGTCACTGACTGGATAAGATTTAGCTTCTTTGCTGGAGTTGGTTTCTGAGAGTCACCAGTCCTGGCAGTTGCCACCCCCAGCAGACTTGCCAAGGTGGTGCCCACCTCCACTTTCCAATCACAAGATGAGATGTGTAGAGCTCTTTCTTTTCAGTCCTCTGCTCTCTGTGCTGTGTCCAATTCCACCAAGTTTCTACTGTCTTTCTTCTGTTGAGTTCTGATTGCTTTTCTTCTCTTGCCAAGAAGCAGTTTTCCCGCTGGTTGAGTTCTGAGTCTCAGAGCAACCAAAACATGCTGTCTTCCTCTATTCTGCCATCTTTTTTTCAAGAACAAATATTATAAGGGATAATGAAGTAGAGACATTGCATCTTGATAAAAAAGACAATTTTCCAAGTAGACATCACATTTCTAAATGTGTATGTACCTAGCAACAATACTTCAAATCACATGAGTCAAAAGCTTTTAGAACTTTAAGGTTAAATGAACAAATTCAAGGTGAACACTTGTAATCCCAGTACTTGGGAGGCTGAGACCAGAGGATCTGGGTTTGCAGCCAGCCTCAGCTACTTAGTGATGTCCTCCACAGCTGAGAATTTGATACTACTTCCTCATAAATCTATAGAGCACATATAAATAAGGCTAAATAAATGCTAAAACTAGTGAGAAAACATTTAGGTAGAAAAAAGAATTGTGTCATAGTCTCAAAGTTCCTCACCCAAAGTATTTATTACTTACAAGTGGTAACATAGAGATATTACTAAGATAACCTTTGTTAACATCATTTTAACCAAGGTCAACATGACTAGTAATCAAACATTGCTAGGATGTACTCATGAAATGACTAAGAATGACAGAAGAACTCTGTGGTATTTTTCCCCATAAGGAATTAGCTCAATCTAATAACACTAAAACTTCAGAAGACTCAAATTAAGTGGCAGTCTACAAAATGAAAGACAATGGGAAACGACTATAGATTACAAGAAACTAAAAATACTTAATCACAAAAAGCAAGGTGGGATC
The DNA here is from genome assembly GCA_004027185.1 of Glis glis. Lineage (NCBI taxonomy): Eukaryota > Metazoa > Chordata > Mammalia > Rodentia > Gliridae > Glis > Glis glis. Next base: position 3,158 of record PVJS01059413.1, on the reverse strand, counting down.
CTAGATTGGGATCTCTAACAGTAAACAATGACAACAAAACAAAAAGAAACCAACAAAAAATTAATGAAAGTCTGGTGCCATCTGAATAGTCTGCCATTTAGTTGTTAATAGCATTATATTAATTTCTTAGTTTTGATAATTGTACTATGGAAATATAAGATATTAATTTTAAGGGAAGTTAGATCAAGGATATATGAGGACTATCAATTATCTTGCATCTTTCCCCTAAGACTAAAATTATTTCAATATAGAAAGTTTAAAATATTAAAATTGAAAAATAAAGATTCCATTATTATGAAGAGAAGCCATAGGAACATAGAATGACTTGGACTGTTGAGACTGATTTCAATTTTTGAAACCTACAGTGTGCATCTAAATATTTTGGGAATAGAAATGGAAATATCTTCAGAAAATATAAAAAATAAAATAGAAAAGTAGCTTATCTATATGTTACTTTGTAGTTTTCAAATGGTAATTGTTTGCTCTTGAATTAAATATCTCTCCCAAAAACTGCTGAAAAAGTTTTAATTTTATCTATTATACAAATAGGAAAACTAACACTAATAGAGAGAAGGTTCAGTAGCTCTTCAGAAGTTATTTATCATATACCTGTAAATTTGTATGCTTTGACCAACATCTCCTAATTTCCTCTCTCTCACATGACTTGGCAACTACCTCTCTACTTACTGTTTCTATGAGTTTGACTATTTTTGTATTCATATATCAAAACATCATGTTTTGCCCTTAAAACATATAATTTTGTCAATTGTAACTCAACAAAGCAGAAAATATTGTTAGCCCCCCCGAAGGAGAGATAGAATGTTCATTTCTCTAAATCACACAAATAGTTACAGAATCATGGCTTTAACAGAAGTATTTTAACTTGATATTTTTTCCATGATTTTCTAACCAAATATGAACCTTAATTTACTGTTTTGTTGGTTCAATATACTTAATGCATTGCACAGTAATAGTTCTTGGTTAATGTCTTCTTTTATAGTAACTCAAAGTGATTTTTTTCTAATAAGTTCCTAAGTTTAAAAAAATAACTTTCCCCAACTAATGGAATATCTAAAGTTGATAAAAAAAACAACTGCTTAAATTATGAGTCCCTGAAATAACTTTTTGATAAACAATTTGGTTTTATTTTAATTTTTATATTTTCCAGTGAATGTCTGATATCTGTTTGTTCATAATATTTGTCTTCCATCTAAAAGTTTACATTTTTATATTCATGCTTATAGACTCTTTCACCAGGGTTGTGCATTAGGGCATAGATCTGTTTATATTTATTCATTAGTGCATTGCTAATTAAAAATGTGTTTCATTAAATGTGTAAAACTACTTAAGGGGAGAATGAACATGTTGAAATTAAGGACCCCTAGGCTATAAAATAACTTCAACAGTTGAGCTGTTAAAAACTAATGTGGGCAGCAGGAGTGTCAAAAGTATCTATCACAGAGTATAAAATGCAAAATAAAGTATATGTGTCAGGTATGGCAGGTAAGATTAAATAGTATTTTCCTAACTTAGACTCTATATAGGAATCTGAGTTACATGGCTTCTGGCTAATTCCTTGTATCTTAGTACCATCACTACACATGATGCACTTTCGATAATCTAGTAGAGTTCTTGATTATACAATTGGGTCAAGCCTGCCATTACTAATAGAAACATGTTGATTTTCAATTCTTTAGTACTAAGTGCTAAAGTTAGTAATGGTTATAGTATGTTCTTTTTTGAGTCACTGCACTTCAAGAATAAGTTAGTATGATATCTCTATCCCTGATCTAGCCCTTGGGTAAATTGTGCAATAAGCAGATTTTGCCTTTGGCACCTTTGCATGCTCCTTATGCATTTTGGAGCCCCTCTCTTTCTCCCACTTCTCAGCTTTCTAGTGCTCTTAAGCTGCCTATACATTCACTAATTTCTCAATTGTAGTGCCTTACTGATGAATACATATGCCTGGCCTAATCAATACTCCAAAATTGCATACCAAATATTACAAGCAGAACCCATCACTTGACAATTATACAGAAAAATAATTAAAGGAACAAAAGATTTTAAAAGTATTTAAATAATGTATTTCCTTAATTCTCAAAAGTATTTATCCTAATATGTATCATCAAATAACGTTTAAAGAAAAATATGAACAGATTAGTTTTAAGCTATATATTAGTGAGCTTGAGCTGCTTTGAAATAATACATGGACCAAGTGACTTAAAACAACTGAAATTTCCTATGGTTCTATAGGGTAGAATCAAGCATGCTTGAGTTCCTGTGAGGACTATTCCTGGATTACAAATAGCTGCCTTCTTGCTGTGTCTTCACATGCTGGACAGAGAGAGGGATGAGTTTTTGGTGTCTTTTCTTTGAGGAAGCTAAACTTATATCATGAGCCACCTCATAATCTCATTTAAACATAGTAAGTTCTTTGGAGGACATATGTCCAAGAACAGTCTCATTGGGGTTTAGGGCTTTTACATGAATTTTTAGGATATAATTCAGCCCATAGCAAAATGCATACTGATTTTATAAATACAAAAAGCAAGTAAATGTTTATATTGAAATCTAAGAGATTCAAGAGGATATTGAATTCACATAAATAGCAGAATACTATGAAAAAGATCAGGTTAGAAAAAAGAACAGGCTATTTGAAAGTAAATATAAAATTGTAAAAACAGAAAAAAATTTAAGCGAATTAAATACTAGAATATGTATAACTTAAAATAAAATTAGGATATTCTTTTCTAATATCAATCAAGGTACAGGGATACAAAATATGGCAGAAAATATGAGAGATTCAACATGGAATAATTAGTTCCAATGCAATTTAATAGGAGTTACCGAAGAAACAGAAAGAAAAAGAAGGGGAAATGTAAAGAAAGACTTAATTTTTCCAATGTTGAATAAAGGCACATTTAAAAAATAAAGCATTCACTGAATACCCATCAAAATCACTAAGAAAAAATGTAGTTCTATATTGATTATATGTCATATTGTATTATTAAAAAGTAAATTCAAGCCGGGCGTGGTGGCGCACACTTGTAATCCCAGTACTTTGGGAGGCAGAGACAAGAGGATCTGGGTTTGCAGCCAGCCTCAGCTCTCTCTCTTTCTCTCTCTCTCCCTGTCTCTCTCTCTCTCTCTACTTAGTG
>PVJS01059412.1:0-11526 GCA_004027185.1 Glis glis | reverse complement strand
CCGTCGCTGGCCCCTTTGTGTCCCGGAGTGTGGCGGCGCGGGCCTGGCGGGCGTTTCCGACGCGGGGGGCCCGTGGCGCCGGCGGCTCGTGTGCGGGCGGGCGGGCGGGCGGGCGCGCGGCCGCCGGGGTTCGGTTGGGGAGCGCGCCCGCGCGTGCCGGGGTAAGAGGAGGTTGCACGAGGGTCAGCTCGTGGTTCGAGTAGGGCGGGGCGGACGGGGGGCGGGCGGAGGCAAGTGCAAAGCCTAGGAAATTTTAAAATGATATTTCGGTGCACCGTGTGCTCGGTACGGCTTAACAATGAAGGGCAGCCATAATAGTCTGGAGCCACTGGCGTGTGTGCGGGCCCTTTATTGCCTTACGAGTGAAGTACTGTGGCTTTGTATTGTACATTGTTTTCATGGCTCTTTTCCTCTTTTTGTGCCCCCCCCCTGCAGATAGTTACACTTAAAGCCCTCATTCCCCCATCGTGGTGGTTTCCACCAATATGAGTCTTTTCAATTTGGATCGTTTTCGCTTTGAGAAAAGGAGTAAGACTGAGGAAGCTCCCCAAACAACCTCCCAGCCCGGCCCTTCTTCACCAATTTCTCTTAGTGCTGAAGAGGAGAATGCTGAAGGGGAAGTTAGCAGGGCAAACACCCCTGATTCAGATATAACTGAAAAAACAGGTGAGTTACCATGTTGCAAATTGATGTAACATCGGAATATTTTTAAAAGAGGAAAGGCAGAAAAGGATTCTGATTTTTATTCATAATGTCACATGCACTAATGCATTGTCTGCCCTTTGAAAGCTTTGGTACTGCCATTGGCACTACCACGTACTTCCAACCAGCGCCATCCATTGTTTCTTCACTCTGGTGTGAGTTCTCACACCAATTGAATATAGTTCAGTGATGGAAGTTGAAAGCAGGATTGAGGTCATCCTTAGGTCAGAATGGCTGCTGACAGAGGAATGTAGGTGATTTCAGTCCTATGGTTGACTTTGAGACTGTTTTGGGGTCTGTTGTCCTTCATTCCAGTATTCCAGTATTCAAAAATTTTTGTTCGCCTGTGTTCAATATTGTGAGCTAGATGTTGATCAGGTGCTTGAAGATGACATCCTGAATGTACATGTAAAGAATATTTACATGTACATTCAGGAATACATTCAAAGAATACTTTGAAATAGTGCCTCCACCTGACATCCTGGGTGTCCCTAGAATGCAATTCACATAATTGGTATTTTGGTGAATGAACCATTTTTAACCTTGTTAATACATTGTTATAGACAAGAAGATTTGAAATTAGGGCAAAAATTAAAATTTCCATCTTTTTTTTTTTGCGGTACTGGGGATTGAACCCAGGGGCGTTCTACCTCCGCGCTATACCCCCGGCCCTATTTTTTATCCTTTATTTTGAAACCGGGTTTCACGAAGTTGCGGAGGGCCTCACTAAGTAGAGAGAGAGAGAGAGAGAGAGAGAGAGAAAGAGAGAGAGAGAGAGCTGAGACTGGCCTAGAACCTGGATCCTCTGGTCTCTGCCTCCCAAAGTACTGGGATTACAAGCGTGGGCCACCACGCCCGGCTAAAATTTTCATCTTAATCTATGTTTAACAAACAGTTAATAGTTAGAGGGATATTTTAGAATTCTTAGTACTTTTTACGCATAACTCGAAATGCTTCACATTCTGTCGTTTAATATGCACAATAATCCTCCAAGGTAGTCACATTTTTGCAGAAGTGAGACTCAGGTTTAAGTTTTTAGGGAATTGGTGGAACCATATGCAAACCCAAGTATTCTGATTCCAGACTTTTAATCGTTATTAAAAGGTGAAAGGTTATTAAAAGGTTATTAAAGGTGAAAGGTTATTAAAAGGTGAAAGGAATGTCAGAAATTTTAATTTTTATTTCAGTAATATATTTTTTTAACGCAAAACTCAGTATTTGTAAGCAGCTTTTAAATTAATGTGGCCTGAAAGATTGACAACATGTGTTTTCACCCTTGGTATCTTGTGTGTGTGTGTGTGTGTGTGTGTTACTGGGGATTGGACTCAGGGGCATTCTACCTTTGAGCTATACTCCCAGCCCTATTTTATTCTTATTTTGAAACAGGGTCTGACTAGGTTGATGAGAGTCTCACTACTTGCTGAGGCTGTCCTCGAACCTGCAATCCTCCTGTCTCAGCCTCCCAAGTACTGGGATTAATTACAAGGGTGCGCCACCATGCCCGCTCCTTGGTATCTTTTTATTTGCCATTCTTCTACTTAAATGTAAAAGTGATAGCAGATTCCCTCTGATTTATGATTAGAATAAGATTTTTTTTGTGTGTGGGGGGGTGGTACTGGGCATTGAACCCAGAGGCATTCTACCTCTGAGCTACATCCTCAGCTCTTTTTTAAATTTTATTTTATTTTGAAACAGGGTCTTACCAAGTTGCTGAGAGTGGCCTTGAAAGTGGCCTTGAACCTGTGGTCCTATCCTGTTTCAGCCTCCCAAGTACTGGGATTACTGGCATGCGCCACCACACCTGGCTTAGAATAAGATTTTTTTTTTTTTTTTTTTTTTTTGCGGTACCAGGGATTGAACCGAGGGGCGGTTTACCTCCAAGCTACACCCCCGGCCCTATTTTTTATACTTTATTTTGAAACCGGGTCTCATGAAGTTGCGGAGGGCCTCACCAAGTAGAATAAGATTTTAAAATACTCTGGTGTAATTGGAACTTGCTAGAATGTTTTGTATATCGGCTTGAGGTAATTAGGAGTCATATTTCCAATGGCTTAGATTTTGTGAGGAATTTTGAACTCTTATAAAAAGCTACAGGAAACAAGGACTTTAAGCATGGTAGTGACTTCTGTGCACATTCTTTTAGTAGATATTTGATTTGCATACCAAATGCTATAGGTAACATCTCAACCTCCAGGTACTTTAACATTTTTGCTGTGGATATATTCAACTGTTTCTTATGTAAATGGTACAGGAAGGGTGGGGGGTAGGTATGGGATTTTGAGTTTTCCAAGCCTGTGCTTCCTTTTAGTTAAAGGTGGGACATTGGCAAGGCACTTAAAATCTGGGATCCAGAGGGGGTTTCCCCCCATTTCTGAAAGTAAAAGCACTTTGTAAACTGGGTTTCAGTGGAATGTCCAAGTTATTTATTAGTATTGGTAATGTAATTTTGTTTCTTTTTTTGGTACTGGGGATTGAACCCAGGGGCATTCCTACTTCTGAGCTGCACCCCCAGCCATTTCTATTTTTTGTTTTCAAACAGGGTCTCACTAGGTTACTGAGAGGCTTGCTATGTTGCTGAGGCTGTCCTCAAACCTGTGGTCCTCCTGTTTCAGCCTCCCAAGTACTGAGATTACAAGTGTGCGCCACCATGTCTGGTTTACTTTATTTTTTTATTCCTAAGGATACTGCACTCCTTTTTTCTTTATTGGAACTATTTATATATAAAAATTCCTCTTAGAACCTAAGGTTGTTTTAAATGTTCACATGGTCAGTCTTGACATGGGGAAATATGAAAATTTAAGTGTGTCCTAGGAATGGTCAGAATCCATCCTACTCTAATAGTGGAATACTTTGCTTTAAGAAAAGATTATTGTAAGGCCAGGCGTGGTGGTGCACGCTTGTAATCCTAGTACTTGGGAGACTGAGACAGGAGGATCCAGGTTTGCAGCCAGCTTCAGCTACTTAGTGAGGCCCTCCACAACTTAGTGAGACCCCGTTTCAAAATAAAGAATAAAAAAAATAGGGCTGGGGGTGTAGCTCAGAGGTAGAATGCCCGTGGATTCAATCCCCAGTACCGCAAAAAAAAAGATTATTGTAAGGCTGGGCATGGTGGCGCATGCTTGTAATCCCAGTACTTTGGAGGCTGAGACAGGAGGATTGCAAATTCGAGGCCAGCCTCAGCAACTTGGTGAGGCCCTCTGCAACTTAGTGAGACTCTGTTTCAAAATAAAGAATAAAAAATGGGGCTGGGGGTGTAGCTCGGAGGTAGAATGCCCCTGGGTTCAATCCCTAGTACCGCAAAAAAAAAAAAAATAATAACAATAATTACTGGGAAGGGATGCTGAATCAGCCTTAAAGTTAGCTTATATCAGGTCAGGACTGGAGATGGAGATTGGGGAATCATCTGTAGAATATGAGTATTGACCTTACTTTATCATCATATGGTAAAATCTCATACATCCATTGTGGGATAATGCTTTATTAGTTTATTTACAAAAGAGTAGTAGAGTCTGAGTAGGTTTATAAAATGGAAATTGTATGTAGTCCAAATCACCTGTAATCACTGTCTTTTTTCTTTTTTTTTATACTTTATTTTGAAACCGGGTCTCACGAAGTTGCGGAGGGCCTCTCTAGGTAGAGAGAGAGAGACAGGGAGAGAGAGAGAGAGAGAGCTGAGGCTGGCCTCGAACCCGGATCCTCCGGTCTCCGCCTCCCAAAGTACTGGGATTACAGCTTGTGCCACCACGCCCGGCTTCACTGTCTTTTTTCAACTCATCCTGTTTTACCTGATCTGAGTTGGCTTCATTTTCTACCTCTTTCCTTTAGTTACTATGTTGCAGCCACATTGTTTCCTTTTTGTGTTCTAGAGATTGAACCCAGAAGTACTTGCTCTATCACTAAGCTACATTCCCAGCTCTTTTTATTTTTTATTTCCAGATAGGGTCTTGCTAAGTTGCAGAGGCTAGTTTTATAGGCATGCAGTATCACCCGTCACATCGTTTATTGTATATGTCAAGCATGGTCTTATCTGCTTCTTCCCATTTACTCTTTTTTTGTGTGTGTGGTACTAGGGATTGAACTCAGGGATGTTCTTTCTACCTTTGAGCTATGCCTCCAGCCCTATTTTATTTTTCATTTTGAAACAGGGTCTTACTAAGTTGCTGAGGGCCTGGCTAAGTTACTGAGGCTGAACATAAACCTGAGATCTTCCTGTTTCAGCTTCCTGAGTACTGGGATTTCTTTGTTCTGATTAAAAGACCCTTCCTGCAGATATTTGCCTATGACTCAGCTCTTTCATTTCATTCCCTCACCACTCTAAAATAGCAACTCACCCCCTCCCCATCCCATTTTTACTGTGTGTATCTTTATACTGTTCATCACTATGTAACATTATATTAAGTATTTGTCTTTCTCTTGTTAGAATGTAAGACCCACGAGAGCAGAAACCTTACCTATCTTGTTCACCTGCTCATCCCCATTGCTCAGAACAGTGACTGGCATGTAGTGAGCCCTCAGTAAATGTGCTGAAGTCAGGATTCTTACATGATGAGTGGGTGATATTAGTACTTGGTAAACATTTTTAAGTGTCCCTCCTTTTTATGAGCTTGAAACAGTCACCTTGCCATCAAGCCTTCTTTTGCCGTGGAGATACTTGAACCTCCTTTTGGCACAGGGCAGGCCTCCAGATGCTCATTTAAGGGCTAACACGTACCCTGTGGTCCTTGATTTTTTTTTTTTTTTTCATTTCTGGCGATACTGAATATCAAACCCAGGGCCTTGCACATTCTAGGCAAGTACTCTATCACTGACCTACACCCCCAGTCCCTCACTTTATTTTACTCTTACAGTACCCAAAGTTATTAGTGATTGTCACTTATATGTTATTTCTTTTTTCTTTGACTTTTGGGAGTACATTGTGTTTGGAGGGATTAAAATAATAGCAGATGAGTGAATGAGGAGCCTATTATGGTTGTGCTTTTTTCTTTTTTTGGTACTGGGGATTGAACCCAGAGGGTTCTATCTCTGCGCTATACCTCTAGCCCTTTTCATCTTTTATTTATTTATTTTTTAATTAATTAACTTTTTTTGTGTGTAGTACTGGGGATTGAACCCAGGGGCATTCTACCTCCGAGCTATACCCCCAGCCCTATTTTATTCCTTATTTTGAAACAGGGTCTCACTAAGTTGTGGAGGGCCTCATAAGTTGCTGAGGCTGGCCTCGAACCTGTGATCCTCCTGTCTCGGCCTCCCAAATATTGGGATTACAGGTGTGCACCACTGTGCCCATCTCCTATTATTTTTTATACATACATAATAAAGCAATATGAGTGAAGCATGACCTTCAAGGAACAGCAGGAGGAAAGGACATAGTAGGACCACAAGTCGACTCAGAGATGATTAAATTATCCATTCTTACTAGGAAGGAGCTTGAAAAGTCACAAAGAAATGACCTTTGGAGTAGACTTTAAACAATGGACTTACTGTTTATTGGGTGAACAAATGAGGAAAAGAGTTGGAAGTGAGCATGGCTTTGAAGAATCTGTGGTATGTGTACAGGGCATGGAGACACTCTTATTTGGTTTGATAGAGGGCTAGGAAAGGTTACCTGTAGAAGAGGAGGTTTGAGGCAGTGTAGGTGAAGCTAAAAGAAATGTAAACTGCTGGGTTGTGAGGGGCCTTTATATCCTGTGCAAGGAAGGATAGACCTTATTGGTTCAGACCATAGAGCATTTCAGCATGAAAATACCATTAATGAAGCTATTCTATTGATTAAAGCCTTAGCGTAGGGATATGACAGTATGGAGACAGGAGGCAGTTTAAGGGAGTTTTGTATGACATATATTTGATGATATTTGGTGATCAGTTGAATATGGAGGACCTAAAGGTAATGTTCTTGCTCAGACAACTGGGTGATTGTTACTATCAACTGAATGAGGAAGTAGGTTTAGGAGAACAAACTAAAATACACTAAGCTTGTGTTGCCTGTCATGTTTCAGTTGCAAGGTAAGAGTTTGGAGCTCAGAGAGTAGTCTCAGTCTGGGGAGTCAACTTGGGAGTCATCGTGGTAGTTAACAAAAATATCCTAAGCAGAGTGTAGTAAGAAACATCAACATTGGGGGACAGGTATACAGAGAGAAATACAGCAAGCAACGTGTGCATGTATGTTTGTATCACTTTAACTCTCACTATGCCAGGCGTGGTGGAGCACAGTTGTAATCCCAGTGCTTGGGAGGCTGAGACAGGAGAATCGCAGGTTCGCGGCCAGCCTCAGCTACTTAGTGAGGCCCTCTGCAACTTAGTGAGACCCTGTTTCAAAAATAAAAATAAAAAATAGGGCTAGGGGTGTAGCTCAGAGGTAGAATGCCCCTGGGTTCAATCCCCAATACCGCAAAGCAAAACAGAACTCTGACTATGATGTATAATTACATTGTACAAATTATGTATACAAAAAAGAAACATCAACATTTGATGATAGGCAAAGGTGGGGAAACCAGTGGAAGATATAAAGGATGACTAGGATAGTTGTAGAAAGTGATAATCTCCTGGAAGCCAAAAGAAGAAGCGTTCTCAGTTTGGTATACAATGACTAGTATCGAATGCTATGGAGAAGTCAAGTTGGATGTAGACCATCAAAGGCCTCTCCTTGGAAATTGAAAGTTACTGCTAACCTTTTACAGACAGTTTCACAAAAATGGTGAGATGAAAACTATTCTTTCAAGGGAGGAGGGAGTGTAACAGCTTGATAGGGATGCAATGTCATGAAAAACGTGTTAGAAACTAGCGGGAGAAAAGGGACAAAGGGAGGGAGATATCTGAACAGAGGCATCAAGGGGATGAGAACTGAAGCACAGTTGGACTATTTAACTTTGCACAGGAATTGTGACACAATTTACCTAGGAGGAAAAATTGAAGGAGATAATAATGGATTGGTTCATCTATCATTTTGAGATTGGAATAGAGGAAAGTGTTAGTGTATATTCAATTAGTTTATTTTTTTTTGGTTAAATAAATTCAATCCTCTAAAGTGATAGTCATTTCTAGGTTATTGTCATGTTGAAAGTAACAGTTGTTTATAAGTGAGATATTTTTAAAGTACTTGTTATCAAAAAGGTTTCTAGAGCCAGGTGTGGTGGTGCACCCCTGTAATCCCAGTACTTGATAGACTGAGACAGGAGGATTGCAGGATCCAGCCTGTTCAACTTAGTGAGACCCTGTTTCAAAATAAAAAATAGAGCTTGGAGGTAGCACACTCCTGGGTTCAATCCCTGGTACCCCCCCCCCACACACACACAAAGGCTTCCAGAGAGCATTGCTCTGCCACATGACATCAGCTTTTTGAACTTCACTCCTCTTTGCCTGGCTTTGCCTAGAAGTTTTCTATAGTTCATTCCACTAATAAAATGGAAATAATCCTTTTTTTGGTGGTACTGGGGATTGAACTGAGGGGCATTCTACCTCTGAGCTGTACCCCCAGCACTATTTTATTTTTATTTTGAAACAGAGTCTCACTAGGTTGATGAGAGTAACACTACTTCCTGAGGCTGTCCTTGAACTTGTGATCATCCTGTCTCAACTTCCCAAATACTGGGATTACAGGCATGTGCCACCACACTTGGCTATTTTTTATTTTTATTTTTATTTATTTATTTATTTGCAGTACTGGGGATTGAACCCAGGGGCATTCTACCTCCGAGCTACACCCCCAGCCCTATTTTTTATTCTTTATTTTGAAACAGCGTCTCACTAAATCGCGGAGAGCCTCACTAAGTAGCTGAGGCTGGCCGCGAACCCGGATCCTCCAGTCTCAGCCTCCCAAGTACTGGGATTACAAGCATGTGCCATCACGCCCGGCTATTTTTTAATTTTTGAAACAGGGTCTCGCTAAGTTGCTGAGGTTGGCCTTGAACCTGTGATTCTCCTGTCTTGGCCTCTCAAATACTGGGATTACAGGCTTGGGCCACCATACCCAGCAGTTCCATTTTTCTTGTAGATGTAAGTTCTGTTATTAAAAGGCACCTATCAGCCGGGTGTGATGGCGCACACCAGTAATCCTAGTACTTGGGAGGCCGAGACAGGAGGATCGCAGGTTTGAGGATAGTCTCAGCAAATAGTGTCAGCAGGTTTGAGGATACTCTCATCAACCTATAGAGACCCTGTTTCAAAATAAAAATAAAATTGGGCTGGGGGTATAGTTTGGAGGTAGAATGCCCCTGGGTTCAATCTCCAGTGCTACAAAAAAAAAGCACCTATCAAAGATTTAATACTTTGCTTTGTTCCATATATATATATATTTTTTTTTTGCAGTACTAGGGATTGAACCCAGGAGCATTCTACCTCCAAGCTACACCCCCAGCCCTATTTTTGTTCTTTATTTTGAAACAGGGTCTCACTAAGTTGCGCAGGGCCTCTCTACGTAGCTGAGGCTGGCCGCGAACTCGAATCCTCCAGTGTCAGCCTCCCAAGTACCGGGATTACAAGCGTGCACCACCACGCCCGGCTGCTTTGTTCCATATTAATAGCAATACTTTTCCTTTACATGTTTCTTTGCCCTTTTTTGTTTTTGGCTTTGGTGCTGGGCATCTAACCCAGGGCCTCACAGAGGATCGGCAAGTGCTCTACCACTGAGTTACATCTCCAGCCCTTTTCCCTTTCTTCTGACTTAAACCTAGAATATTTCTTCTTTCCTATTTCTTCTTAGAATGATGTGTTAGAAATTGCTCTTCAGTCTTGTACTTAGTGTATTCATTGCCTTTTAAGAGCTTTGATCAGAGAGATAATTATCAGATAATTTGGTTTCTCTTTTATAAGATACTAATGGGCTGGTTGCATGGTGTACACTTGTAATCCTAGTACTTGAGGGGATGAGAAAGGAGGATTGCAGATTCAAGGCCAGCCTCAGCAATTTTTTTTTTTTTTTGCGTTACTGGGGATTGAACCCAGGGGCATTCTACCTCCAAGCTCCACTCCCATCCCTATTTTTTATTCTTTATTTTGAAACGGTCTCACTAAGTTGCAAAGGGCCTCACTAAGTAGCTGAGACTGGCTGCAAACCTGCAATCCTCCTGTCTCAGTCTTTCAAGTACTGGGATTACAAATGTGCGCCACCACGCCTGGCTTAAAAATGGCTTAAATTCTTTTTTTTTTTTTTGGTACTGGGGATTGAACCCAGAGACGGTCTATCTCTGAGCTACACCCCAGCCCTATTTTTTTTAATTCTTGAATTTGAAACAGGGTCTCACTAAGTTGCACAGGGTCTCACTAAGTAACTGAGACTGGCCTTGAACCTTCAATCCTGTCTCAGCCTCTAACACTGGGATTACAAGCATGTGCCACCACACCCAGTTTCAGCCTCAGCAATTTAGCAAGACCCTCAACAACTTTGCAAGCCCTTTTTTTTTTTTTTTTTTTTGTGGTGCCGGGAATTGACCCCAGAGGCATTCTACCTCCTTGCTACATCCCCAGACCGATTTTATTTCTAATTTGGGAACAGGGTCTCACTAGGTTGCCGACAGCCTGCTGAATTGCTAACGCCGTCCTTGAACCTGCGATCCTCCAGTCTCAGCCTCCCAAGTACTAGGATTACAAGTTTGTGCTACCATGCCCAGCGTAATACCTTATTTCAAAATAAAAAGGGCTGGCTAGCTCAGAGGTAGAACACTCCTGGGTTCAATCCCCAGTACCAACCACCAACACCCCCCCAAAAAAACCTAAATATGATGCTACAGGTATTTTTCTATCTACCAGACCTTCAAATTAAGACTGTCCAGATTTTACAATCTATTGTTTTTTTACGATGTATTTGGTCTTTTTTTGTGGTTGTGGGGGTTGAACCCAGGTGCATTCTACCTCCGGGCTACACCCCCAGCCCTATTTCTTATTCTTTATTTTGAAACAGGGTCTCACTAAGTTGTGGAGGGCCTCACTAAGTAGCTGAGGCTGGTCATGAACCTGCGATCCTCTTGTCTCAGCCTCCCAAGTACTGGTATTACAAGTGTGTGCCGCCATGCCTGGCTTTGTATTTGGCCTTTTAAAAGGGCAAATTTATGATGTGTTATAGTTGGTATTCAAAGAAACTGCTTTGTCAATATGTTGCCATGATAGAGAATTGAACAGTGTGGGGTATACATGATTAGAATATTAAAAATGGCAAGCTTTCAAAAGTCGCCTCACAGGTTTAAAAGTTCATGTGTTTTTATTCTGCTTTGGGAGATGTCCTTTATGGATTATCAAATTGATTTAAATTACCTCTGTGAATTCATAATCTCCTAGTAGTAATTTGTTTTTGAGTAAGCCTTTATCTTGGACAACTTATAAGGCAAAATCAGTGGTAGGCTTTGAATACTTTTGTTTCATTGTATGCTTAGGTACAAGAAAGGGTTCAAGGGTATTGGAAAAACTTGGGATATAAGAGTATCTTCTTGGGCATGTGGCGTACACCTATAATCCTAGTAATTGGGGGACTGAGACAGGAGGATAACAGGTTCGAGGACAGCCTCAGCAATTTAGTGAGACTTTCAGCAACCTAGGTAGACCCTGTTTCAAAACAAAAACATAGACAGGTATGGTGGCTCACGCTTGTAATCCCAGTACTTGGGAGACTGAGACAGGAAGATCGAAGGTTAGCAGCCAGTCTCAGCTACTTAGTGAGGCCCTCTGCAACTTAGTGAGACCTTGTTTCAAAACAAAGAATAAAAAATAGGGCTAGAAGTATTGTGCGGAGGTAGAATGCCCCTGGGTTCAATCCCCAGTAACTAACACACACACACACACACACACACACACACACACACACACTTTCTGTCTTTTTTTTTTTTTTTTTTTTTT
>PVJS01059411.1:0-11526 GCA_004027185.1 Glis glis | reverse complement strand
GGCCTCACTAAGGAGAGAGAGAGAGAGAGAGAGAGAGAGAGAGAGAGACAGGGGGAGAGAGAGACAGGGGGAGACAGGGGGAGAGCGAGCTGAGGCTGGCCGCGAACCCAGATCCTCTGGTCTCCGCCTCCCAAAGTACTGGGATTGCAAGCGTGTGCCACCATGCTTGTATAAATACCCCTTTCATACTTACTATAATGTTTATTCAGGGAAAAAATGTAGTAAAAATGCGAAAAACTATTCCATGTCATTTTTTCTTCTAAGTCTTTACTCCCCTCAAAAATCTACTTAAATTTAGAACTCCCTTCTAGTACTTGTTTCCACATTTATTCCAGAGTTTATTCTAGCAAACTGCTGGAAGCTGCAGCTGGGTGTGTCCAGGACTCACATAAGTGTTGGCATGTGTGTAGCATATACGCATGCACACGTGCCATACTTAGCCATGCAGGAGCAGACGTTGCACACACTGTACCAGCCATGCTTCCAGGGACCCACTTCCCAGCACGGTTGTCTCTAGTGCCTGAGGTTGGATGACATTTTACTGTCAAACCACAACAATTCATATGTATATTGATGGATATTTAGGTTTATTCTATATCTTGTCTATTGTGAATAGTGCTGAAATGATAGGAGTGCAGGTGTCTTTTCAACATATTGATTTCATTTCCTTTGTTATATACTGAGAACAGGAGAAAACATTTGCAAACTTTATATCTGACTATTAATATCCAGAATATATAAGAAAATCAAACAACTCATTATCAAAAAAGAACTATAGCCTAAGTAAATTATGGGATAAATATATAAATAGAGAATTTCTCAAAAGAGCATACAAATAGGCAACAGACATATTAAATACATTCATTAGGAAGCCAGGCATGATGGCACATGCCTATAATTCCAGTACTTGGGAGGCTGAGACTGGAGAATTGCTATCGGAAACTTACCAAGACTCTCAGCAACCTAGCAAGATCCTGTTTCAAAATAAATAAATAAATAAATAAAAAGTGCTGGGGGTGTAGCTAGGACATAGAATCCCTCTGGGGTCAATCCGTAGTAACAGACACACGCACACGCACACACACACACACACACACACACACACACACACAAACAAAACAAAACAAAAGCAAATTGTGAGTGCCAGACTGAATATGGTGAGGGAGAATCTTACACATTTTTTATGGAGTTATAAATTATTACAGCCACCATGGAAAACAGTTTGGAGATTCCTCAGAAAACTCAAAGTAGATTATCATATTGTCTAGCAACAAGACTATAAGGAAAGTTTTAATACCAGGAAAAATTCTCAGTTTATATAGGAAATTAAATGCAATGATTATAAAGCTTTTGAAGCAGAGTTCCCATGCAGTGTTATCTTTCCTCTTTTTATAGTATAATCTACTCACAAATTATTGATTATAAAAATACATAGTTACCTACAAAAGCAGACACAAGCTGGCCATGATTTCCTAAATTGTGCAAAAACACTTCAGAGAAGGTCTATGCAATTGACATTCTTGAGCAGATATTTGTAACTGAAGAATTCTCCTAATCTGAATGGCTGAAGTCGGTACATTATGCTAATGGAAGGTAAGATAACTTCCATTCAGAATTTACCTGTAATCATCATATCTTAACAACTTTACAAATTAGAAAAGAAATGTGATTATTCTGATTTATTGATATTTAAATATTGATGCCACCTTTTAGACTGTAAACAATTAAATTATAAATTCAAAGACAAATGTGCACTGTTCTGTTAATTTGGGTGGCTGCTATGGAAATAATGTATCTTTCTCCTGTATTTTTATTATACTATGACTCAGAAATTACTATACAGAATTATGAAAATCTATTTCATGTGTATATTTTCACTCTGTCTGTATAAAACTAACAGTTATCTGTCCAAACTGTCCAAATAAAATGCAAAATTAAATATTTAAGTATTAAGTTTTAAACACAAGTTGAGTTAAACTTTTTTAACATTTGGTTTTTAAAAATGGGTGCATGTGATTTGTAGCAGTTCCCCAAAACTCTTTAAAGAATTAGATAGATCTCGCTCATGATGACTTCAATACAATTGATGAGAAGGGTAGTTGGAACCATCTCATAGAATAGGGTGCTAATAATTTATCATTTAGATTGTACAAAAATTAACATGTCTGCATTTTATCCTTCATTTTTACTTAATGACAGTGGGAAGCAATGGAAAGAAAATATCCAGTATTACAAATACTCATGACAGTGAAAAATAAATATTAACCAGTCCATAAAATTTCAATAGTTTCAGTATCAATTAGTCATCTCAATAATCAATTGACCAGAAAAAAACATGTAGGAACATACCATTTACAGGACAAATATAAGCTATATCTCATATGTCAATACTGAAGAGTAAAATTAAACTTTACTCATGACTTTTTCTAAATATAGGTATATTTGATTTAATTATTTCCTAAATTTTATTATATCACTCTTGATTTTCTTCTTTTCTTTGCATTTTTTCATATCTTTGGTCATATTATTAATATATTTACTCTTTGTGATAAAATTAATTTTTAAAAATTTGTTCTGTGAAAATATCTTTACATATAGCATACTATCATATTCTGAAGGGAATTAATTCTATTCCTCTATTTCTTGCTATAAAATATTTCATGGAATTTAACCTCAATACTTTCATTGTTCATTTTTCATGTGAAAATAAGTTTCTTGCGTGTTAAGAGTGAAGAATTTTCTATCCAGACATTCAGATTTTACAGAGTGCCCTTGTATCGTCTGTCTTTTTGTTGTTGTTGTTCCACACAGTGTTCTAAATTATAGTGGCTTGGCTTTCAGATTCTCTGGCTCTGTTATCAGTATCTTGCCTCTGTGCTCCATCTCATACTTATGTTTCTGCCAACACTTTCTCTTCACTCTGAGTTCCTGTGCTGGAACAGAGCCCCAGCTGCTCAGTTTCAAGAGATCACAAAGACCTAGACTGCTTTAGTTCCATTAGTCCTCTCTGCAAACCTGGCTCCAAGATGCTATTCAAACATGCAGAATCATTCCCCTTTTTTGGGTCTGTGAGATACTTTTACTTCTCTTTGTTCTCCACTGTGCAATATTGGATAACACACCTGTTTTTCTATTTATTTGTTCCCATCATGTTCTTTTGGGGATTTACTTTGATAGTCTGCAGCTTGGCATTAAGGTGAGGTGGTAGAAACATTAGTGGTGGTGCCTAGGGTCAGATCTTCCAGTCACTGGAGACATGCCCTTGAAGGGAACAATGGGACCCCACCGTTTTTCTTTCTTTTGCTTCCCTGCCATGAGGTGAACAGTTTGGACCTCATGCAATTTTTATGTCCTGATACGGTGTCATGCCATAGGGGCCAAACAAACATGGACTGGAATCTCCAAAAGTGTAAGCCACAGTAAACCTTTTCACTTTGATAGTTATTTAGGTCAAGGATTTTGTTACAGTAACAGAAAACGACTTGTTTTTTAACACTCTGCATCTGTTTTTAGGTTATGATTTTTGGAGACTAAAAAATGACCGAAGCAATTACCACCATTTTCCCAGACACTGCTTGTTTTCTTCTAATACAATTATCATTGCGATTACTTTCATATTGTTAATTAAATTATTGGTGCAATCAAATAAATGTAATGATATTTTTTTATAAAGCTGTATGGAATAATCTGAGTACTATATCTATGTATGTATGCATATGCATATTACATTTTTATTGCTTTATTTATTTGTGATTTGTAATGAAAGGCTATATGGTTTCTTACCACATTTTTATTATTTGTGAATGGGTCCATCCAGGTTTAGAAGTACTTATTCTATAGTTTACCTCTCAGTAATACTATAAAGTAGATAATATCCAATTTATTTTTTAAATTTCATTCTTATTGAAAATTTGTTCCTTTTGAAAAATGATGAGAGTTTTTGTCTCAATCAAAATTTAATCATGAAATTAATTTTCTTATTTTTCAAAGAATGGATCTTAAATTCATATTGCATCCTGAATTCATAATGTATCATGATAGGCTCATTTGTTGTTTTTTATTTAAGTCATTCTTTTGCCCTATAAACTCCATATACTATGTAATATTTTCATCTCTTTCTGGTGTCTTAAGGCTTTATAACTATTAACATTAATTCTTTTTCAATTATTAAATATCATTTTAAGATTTTAAGACATTAATTCTAAGAAAAAACTGCCTCAACAGTTTTAGTTTTATATTGTTCATATTGACATATAGAGAAAACAAATAGAACCAATATTATATGAACCCTTACTTTTATTATTAATTTTTTGAGATTGAGTCTTACTATGTTAGAAATGTGAAACTCAAATGATATTATAGCCAATAACAAATTGTAATTAATTATGTTAATTATGAGATATTTTAGTGAGGCAATATTTAGTTATTTAGATATTTTAGTGAGGAAATATTTAGTTATTATGAGATATTTTAGTGAGGATACAGTTTGGCATTAAAATACTGCTTATCTATGGGACACATTTAGAATGGATAGAATAATTCCAATTTTTAAAATGCTATACTTCTGGAATGACAAATACGTAGATGACTTCATTTTCTTTTTTCAGTTGCCTCTATGAACTAATGAGTGCACAGAAAAATTCACTATTATTCTTTTGTGAAATTGACACTGCTCATCTTAAATGCTGCTTTAAAAAAATCCATCAAAGCTTGCATAAATTACAGAGCCCTACTGTTTGAAGACATGAAATTAGAACTCAGGAATTCCTCGCATTTAATTTTAAACTCAGTGCTCCCAGATGCACATCTTTCTGAACAGTCCATTAATCAGAAAAGCTAGAAACTATTCATCATACTTCAGTGTAACAATCCTTTCATATGTTCCCATCTTTGTTGGGCTATACATTTTGAAAATTGCTTACTCTTGGGCATTTTCTCCATTTGAAGATAAAATATCATGCCATCAACCTAAAATCTCTTCTATAATGATCTGAAAATGTGCTGTTCATTTTTTAAAACATTCTGGCAGGCTGACAAGATCAAATAGTGAGCATTTGAATCATCACTGGCTTGAAAGATTTGGTTATTAAAACATCCTTTCATCATTATAAAATTCATTCTGATACAGATAAAAGAAAAAAACAACATTTTTCATAATGGAAGAATAAAAATGATATGACGAAGATTGCATGTGATGCTTCTAATTGCTGTGGCCCTTCAGGCTTCAAAGGTAATATGTAAGATGCAAAAAACATTAGGCAATCAGAAGGCAGAAACTGATATTCCACTTAGGGAGAGACCTTCATTGCATTCTATCTTCTGTCCCCAGTAATATCTACAACCTTCCTCCCCTTAACAACTCAGGATCTAATAAAAAAAAAGGAAACTAATGGTGAAAATTTGTACTATATATCTTACAGAAGCATTTGTTTGTAAAAACAAGACTGCCTTCTTTTTAAGTGATAAACTCTATTTATCCCTACAGGCCCTCCTGAAACAGGATGCCAGAGAGTGCAAAGAAAAGTCCTGATTCTGGAGAATGTATGTGGTTTCTACTTTCTTTGCACCACTGGTTTCTGACTCTCTGTCTCTTATATCTGATTCCCCAAGGTTCATTCCATTGCCATAGCTGCAAGGGAGCCTTGGTAACCAATATTTAGTACGTTGAGTGGAATTAAATATTTGCTTCAAATATGGGGAATTGCTGAAGCATAGATAGATAATTCAGATGTGACACAGCCACCGTTATCAGCCATAAGTTGAAGTGCTTCTATTTTATGCCCATAGTTATTTTTACAAGAAGTTATGTAGCAGTTATTTTATAAACATTTAACTCTGAGAACAACTTTGCTTGTTTTGTGTTTGTTTTTAATATTTTATGTAAACATGCGGGCAGACCAATAAAATGTCATTCTTTTTAACCCTTTTCATGTTATAGAACACAGAATAAATAAAACATAATGGTATGGCACATTGGCAGACTAGTGGTCTGCCAAGACCTACTACTAGTACTCGGATTCAGCATAGATGTCCCAAGGCCTGGAGATGATCAACAGCTTGGCTCATCTGTCATCTATTCAGAATATATCACTGGGAAACTTTATTTACTTTATGTGAATCCCTTAATATCTAAGGTCTTCTTTTGTTGGTTTATAAAAGAGGATTGACATACATAAGTAATCAATACCATAAAGAAATAAATATATTAACATGGAAATAAGCATATATCCAAAATAACAGAGACCAAAATAGTGCTATAGTAGTTCAGTATTAATGTTACTATCATGTTAGTATTAATATTAACATTATGATGTATGACTTCTATTAATATTGCCTGAATTTGTTTTAAAAAGACATATATAAAACTGTATTTTTAACTTTTTAATACCTTTTTACTTCAAAATAGATGCATAGAAAAGTTGCAAAGAACTCACATATACTCCATATCCAGTTTTCCCAGTATTAGCATCTTAAATCAGTATAGTGCACTTGTAATAATTGAATAACCAGTATTTTTGTATTTTTTAAATGTCATACCTTATTCAGATTTCCTTAGATTTTACCTAATATCTTCTTTCAGTTTCAGAATTTTATTCAGGATATCATATCTTGTTTAGTGATCATATCTCCTTAGTGGCTTTTGTTGATGATAGTATGTATTGTGTATTTGTATCTGTATGAGTTATTATAAAATATGCAATGTTTTGTGTACATGAAGGTTTCAATGATACAAATCATATTTTTCTATAGAATTATTTTTAAATTTCCTATTAGTTTTTAACATATTTCTGTACTTTGTGTGATTTCTTCTTTTATTTATATGCAACTTATCTACCTATTTCCTTTGTGATGGATAAATATGTAGTCTTTAACTTACTGCTACCATCAAAAAAAGGTAAACATCATTGTCTATGTCTCACTGTGGATTTGTGTGAGAATTTATCTGAAATATATACATAAAAGTGGGATTTCAGAGTTGACTAATTTTCCTTTTGTGTACATTGCCTAAGGTCTTCCAGGTTGCTGGCTAGAATTGCTTAACTACAATACATCACTACCAAGACTGTTCATATTCTGGGTAACCATTGACATTATCTATTTATCATATTGGTAACGTTTTCTTTTATTAAAAATTTATCAAATATTGAAAATGAAATAATACTCCCTGTTCTCTCTCTCTCTCTCTCTCTCTCTCTCTCTCTCTCTCTCTTTCTCCTTAGTGAGGCCCTCCACAACTTCGTGAGACCCGGTTTCAAAATAAAGTATAAAAAATAGGGCCGGGGGCATAGCGCAGAGGTAGAACACCCCTGGGTTCAATCCCCGGTACCGCAAAAAAAAAAAAATGAAATAATAGATTTTATGATTGTGTTTCTTCTTTATTACATTGCTAAGTTTTCTAACATTGAATTATCTTGCCATCTTCAGTAGATGGAACTCTAAAATGTCACTTTAGACTTCCACTTTCTTTGAATGTGCTCTTTATTCTTCCCTCAATTCAAATGTGGGTACAATATGATATATTTTATACCTGTGATGAGTTTACATTATATAACCAAGGGAAAGAGATTTTTTTTTTTTTTTTTGCGGTACCGGGGATTGAATGCAGGGGCGTTCTACCTCCGCGCTACGCCCCCGGCCTTATTTTTTTATACTTTATTTTGAAACTGGGTCTCACTAAGTTGCGGAGGGCCTCACTAGGTAGAGAGAGAGAGAGAGACAGGGAAAGAGAGAGAGAGAGAGAGAGCTGAGGCTGGCCGCGAACCTGGATCCTCTGGTCTCCGCCTCCCAAAGTACTGGGATTACAAGCGTGAGCCACCACGCCCGGTTTAGGGATTTTCTTATCAATTAACTTTGAGTTAGGGTATTATTCTGGGAATGTTAAAATTAATCATTTGTCAGGAGATTATTTTTGGAAAACATTACTAAATTAGTTTGAATTTTTTTAAGTGGGTTTATGCTTTCCATAGAAGAGCATGTTTCTCCACTGCAGACAGTAGTTTCCTGCTATTCCTGTGTGTTTCCATATTGCTAATTAGCATCCTTTTCACACAGCTTGCCCTGCAAACATTAGACTTGTTTAGCCACTAACACACCTCAGCTGTTTAAGCCAACTTCTTGTAATAAGTAATAAATGAATAACTATTAAGACAGGTGTGGTGGCACACACCTGTAATTCCAGTACTTGGGAGTCTGAAACAGGAGGATCGCAGGTTCCAGGCGAGTAGCAAGTAACAAGACTCACAGCAAGTAGCAAGAATCTCAGCAACCTAGTGAGATCCTATTTCAAAACAAAAAATAAAAAGGCTGGGGGTATAATGCCCCTGGGTTCAATGCTCAGTATCACACAAACACACACACACACACACACACACACACACACACACACACAGAGTATTAAGTATATAGATATTAGCTGTTTTTGTATGTATGCAGTTGTCCAAATTTTTCCAAACTAATAAAACTTTTAGTAAGTCATTGAGTATATGTTTATTTTCAAAGATATTAACATGGGCAATTCCCTGATATAGTACTTTCTTTCTTAAATAAACATGTTTCCCCTTTAATTCCTGTCTCATCATTTGCATTCAAAATTTCTACAACATGAACCAATAGGAGTTTTAAGCAAATGGTTTCTTTATTTGTAATTCTTGTTTCATTCATAATCCCCAGATAGAGAATATCGAATCCATTCATAACTAAAGTAGTTAAATTTATTCCCTTAAATAAAAGTAAATAACCCATTTCGATGTGCTTTTCAGTGTTTTCCTAACAGATTTTTATGCTATGTAAGATAGATTGACATGGAATATGATAAATATCTGGAAAATGTGATTACTTTAGTACTTCCAAGTAAATATATTATACGTCAGTCACATCACATGGGAGTATATCAAAAGTACAGTTGGAGGTGGACAGGTAGCTAGGCAACACTAGTTTGAAGCTCTTCCTTGAACACCCCTAAGTTTTTCAATCAATATTGTATTCTCTTATCAACATTATACTCCAATCAATTGTAAGGTTTCAAAAAGAAACACACAGAGAAATATAAGAATAGAAACAGTGCATGAGATTTCTTGATTTTTAAATTTCAATTGTTATGTAGTATAAAAAAGTGGTTGAACTTACTGTTTCTTGCACGTATTCTGTAGTTATGTTCTTATAGCCTATACATGATGAATAAGTATTATAAATACTTTTATATACATAAGCTCAAAATTTTACTTTTTACAAATCCTTATAAAGAAATAAGGAATAATTCAACTATGATAGTTATTTTACTTGGCTTTTCTTCCATTTTGTTATTTACATTATATGATACCTCCTAGATTTAAAAGTACAAACTCTGGTGGTATGTTACCTGGGTTTTAGTAATAGCTATCCTACCTTTTCCAAATCATATCTAAAAAAGAATACTTTTAGTCTACTGAGGTATGTAATCCTTAGAGAAGATGAGGACAGTAAAACACCAAGTCCCTAAAATGCCCAAGGAGGGCATTTCTAAGAATCCAGCCAAGTTAAGGTACAATGAAGGCAAGACTAGGCCAGAATGTCCAGATAAATATTATCTCAAAGGATACTGGCTCTCTTTCACATATTCTGGGAATTAAGGCAAGTTAGTGCTCTCCATAGAAAGCTACTTCCTTGCATGCATTCTAAAGTTTCTTGGGACTCTGGTCATACAATGGGAAAAAAGCAAGCCAAGCTAGTAATGACACTGCTTCTGTAGCCTAGTTTATAAAAGCCTTCTCCCCATGGTAACTGGTGCATAGTAGAGGGCACTGTGGAGAGAATAAGTGTCACTCGTCTGGACAAGGCACCGTGAAGGATGAAGACGCTCTTTTCTGGAGTAGCACTGAATGGAGGGAGGTATTACTTGGTGAAGCACCATCATGGATTGAGGTACTAACTGTCAAGCCCATTTCCACAGTATCTTCTCCATAAATATTTTTCAATAAACCTTCTATTTGCATGCCATCTCATGGTACTTTCTTTGTCTCTTGGCAACCTACCCCACTGTCCTAGCACAACTAAGTACAGTACAGAAGGCTGAAGAACAGAAAATATTTTAATGAATGCAAAATGCTTAGCATCTCTAGGATACCATCCCTATATATTATATTGCTTTACTATTTAATGTTACAAATATTTTATTTTTATCATTAGTAGTAATGATACCTTACCTCCAAGATGTATTCACTCTCTGATTAACGTTATGGAAGAGAAAATAACAGAAATTTATATCACCTCTCAAAAATAATTTTTTATTCACATGGCTCCTTATCCAATGTCTACTTAGAAGCCTTCATTTTTTGAAGAAAAAGTATAACATGAAAATTTGAACTTATTTGTAATAATCTTTGCATATTTATGAGATGATAATTTAAAATATGCTTATTTTGTTTAGAACTTTTAGTTCTTTTATTTCGCATCTAGGGAAAAATGTACTAAGGAATAATATAGACCATCTTAGGTAGGGATAAAAGAACATTTCATAATAAAATTGCTAAAATGCATTCCTTGGTATATTTCTTTTCTAGATATTGTTTTCATTACCTCCCTTTAAACTTGTTTATTTCTTTTAAACAATTTTCTCTGTAAGAAAGTATAAAATTATTAGTTCTCTGTGTTCAGAAGCTTACTTATTGTGCTCTGCACTCCCATATAGCCTTTCCCTAGGCTATTTATTATAGTGCCAGCAGATGAATTTTAGATGTCAGTTAATGATGCAAGATGGGTCACAGTGATGATTTTTATTGGAAAATGGGATAGCCTAAGAAAATGAAAATCTAAATCTCTGCAATCTATATAGAGCACTTGACTGTCTTATTAAACTTTGTTCAAATGTTAAAGACTGCGGCAATTTCAGTTTTTAATGGATACTTCGTTGTGAGCTTCCAGCACATCCTTTCACATGTGTGTACTTGGGCTTATTGGCCTGTATTTTCTATCCCTACCTATGTTTGTGTTTTGAAGAATAGAATTTTGGGGAAAACACTTTGATATATAATTTTAAGACAAACCATGAACTTGTTTAGAGTTATGAGTGCATAACCTGAAGCTAGTTTAGCATTAGCCAATAAAGTCTCTGTCATTAACTAGTGCACTGAACCCTGCAAATCAAATCACCTTCGGGAACACAGCTAATCCTACTGGAAAAGACAACAACAAACAGATCATAGTAAGGTTGGGCAGTTTTGTACATTTTTTTGGCATATATTGATATAAAATATTTCTATATTCTCACTCATATAAGGAAATAAAAAATGTACCTTGTAAAAGTACAGAATGAACAGTAGTCACTAAGGACAGGGAAGGGCAAGGGAGAAGGAGAATCAAATGAAATCAAGAAGGACTTTTAAGCCGGGCGTGGTGGCGCACGCTTGTAATCCCAGTACTTTGGGAGGCGGAGACCGGAGGATCCGGGTTCGCGGCCAGCCTCAGCTCACTCCCTGTTTCTCTCTCTCTCCCTGTCTCTCTCTCTCTCTACCTAGTGAGGCCCTCCGCAACTTCGTGAGACCCAGTTTC
>PVJS01059410.1:0-11526 GCA_004027185.1 Glis glis | reverse complement strand
GGTTTTTTTTTTTTTTTTTGACGGTACTGGGGATTGAGCCCAGGGGCATTCTACCTCTGAGCTATACCCCCAGCCTTATTTTTTTATTCTTTATTTTGAAACAGGGTCTCACTAAGTTGCAGAGGGCCTCACTAAGTAGCTGAGGCTGGCCGCAAACCTGGATCCTCTGGTCTCAGCCTCCCAAGTACTGGGATTACAAGTGTGCGCCACCACGCCCGACTTTTTGGTGTGTTTTTTGTTGTTGTTCATTTTTGGTACTGGGGATTGAACCAGTGCCACTCTACTACTGAGCTACATCCCCAGCTCTTTGAATTCTTTTTTTTTTTTTTGAGACCTAGTCTTGCTACGTTGCCTAGGCTAGCCTCCAATTTACTATCCTCCTGCACTTCTGCCTCAGTCTCCCAAGTAGTTTCTAGAAATTTTATATAGTCATAGTAGGTACCTCATGAATTTGCTGGACTAAATATTGTAATGAATGAAAAGCCCTTAGCACAGGCCTGGTAGAAAGTAAACACAGCCGGGCGTGGTGGCGCACGCTTGTAATCCCAGTACTTGGGAGACTGAGACCAGAGGATCCAGGTTTGCGGCCAGCCTCAGCTACTAGGTGAGGCCCTCTGCAACTTAGTGAGACCCTGTTTCAGAATAAATTATTGCGGTAGCTCCGGCAGACGATCTGCTCTGGGGCTCCCGCCACGGAAGGTCGCTGCTCCCTGCAGCTCCCTGACAAATAGTCTGTGGTTCCTGCCACAGACGGTTGCTGCCCAGACAGCTTCCTAAATTCCAAGGTTCCAGCCACGGAAGGTCGCTGCACCAGGCAGCTTCCTAACAATAGTCTCGCACGAAACAACACGAAGTCTGATATAGTAATTTGCAAAATAATTACATTTAATAGTTGGGGGATCGAGGAGGAGATAGAGATGGCAAATTCTCCCGTCCATCTGTAGCCAGCACCTTGCTTTTATAGAAACTTTAGACAAGGCATCATAAAAACAACGAAACACAGGAACCAGCGAGTATCACAGTTCCAGATAAAGAGAGGCAGCAAGGTGGGGTCATAAAACAATTGAGGGGAAGGGGAGTTAAACATTAGTAGATGGAGAGGACATCAAGGTCCACACACTATCGATCCCATCAGGTCCCAGGGAATTTGTCTGTTTGCAGACAGATTCCACTCGACCAGGCACTGTGTACACAGCCGAGTTGGTCCAAGATGTTAATCTAAATGTGTGGTCCTAAGACAGCCCTCAACAATAAATAATAAAAATAGGACTGGGGGGGTTCAATCCACAGTACTGCAAAAAAAAAAAAAAGAAAGAAAACACTCAATAAATTGAATCTAAGATGGACATTTGTCTACATAACGTTCACAGGAGGTGCCCTCAGGCCTGCCACACATTTCCTCTGCACAGATCTGGTGTACTGTCACCACGGAATGACAGGATACCAAGGTGGCAAGAACCTCTGCAGATAGCAGATACTTCCTTGTCCAACCAACTCCAGGAGTCAATGAAGATCGGGAAAGGCCGAGAGAGGCCCTCAGAAACTCCAGGGGAGCAAAGAGGCCAGACCCGGGAACTCCTCCATCCTACCTCAGTTTCCACAACTGCCTGCAGCTGTAACCCAGGTGGTGATGGGGTGACGGGATCTAGGGTCTATTTATTGAGCACCTACTGTGTACCAGACCCTTGGATATAGCAGTGAACAAGACAGACAGAACCTGGGCATTCAGAGCGCACAGACTAGCAGAGGAGACAACGCACAAATAATTACATAATTAATTACTGGATTCAGGAAAGGGGAAGGGTGCCGAGGGAAGGGAGGGAGGGGGGTCTCACGAAGAATTCCTTGCCCTTTCTCAGTCTTTGCCTCTGTGCCACGTCCCTCCAGGTTGGGGGTAGGGGTGCGCGGACCCGGGGACACACATGACGTCACCGTCATCGTAAGAGCCAGGTGGAAAGGTGGGTCTGGGAGGTGGGGGCTGCTTTGGAGGCTCTGAGAGAGGGTTATTCATCCGCGGCTCATTCATTCATTCCATAACTGTTCCTGCGGCGCCCACTGTGTGCCATACACTCCGCGAAGGGGAAGAAGGCAGCTCCTTTCCTCTCTCTGTATTTGGGGCAGGCAGAGCGACAGGAAATGGGCAAATAAATAATAACGAAGATGGTTTCAGGCAAAGCCGCGGGCTCGGAGGGCACCCGGGGGCGGTGACACGTCTGCACTCGCTGCACACCCCTCTCCTCCCCACCTCCACTTTGCAAAGAGGTCACCGCGCCAACGACAAGCGCGCCCTGCGCCCGGGTCCGCAGCACGCGCGCCCCCGCGGGCCGGGCGCGCGCCGCCTAATCCCCACCCGCGCCCGGGAGCTGCGGCCGCCGCGCACGACGCCCCCTGGCGGGAGCCCTGGGCCGCGCGGGCCGCGCGCAGGGGAGGGGGCGGGGGCGCCGCGCACGCGCACGGACCGGCGGCGCGCGCCGAGCGGGGGGCGCCGCGAGGTGCAGCCACGATGGAAGGGGGTGCGTACGGAGCGGGCAAAGCCGGGGGCGCCTTCGACCCCTACACCCTGGTCCGGCAGCCGCACACCATCCTGCGCGTCGTGTCTTGGGTAAGGACCGGCCGGGTGGCGGGCCAGGCCGGTGGGGCGTGGAGGGCGGCGCGCCCGGAGGGACCGACCCCACCCGGCCCGGCAGGGGCGCCGCAGCCCGCGGGAGCTGTCCTGCCCTCGGGCCGGGCCGCCGCCCCTTCCCTCCTTCCGTCCCTCCCCGGCCCCGCGCGGGGTCGCCCCTCCCGGGCCCCCATTCGTGCGCCCCCCGCCCCCATCGCCCTGACCTCGAGGCCGCGGCTCTGCAGCTAGCCGCTCGGGCTGCGCGCCGCGGTGGGGACCGAGCCTGGGTTCAGGTGGCCTTCTTGCAGGGCGGATCGGGGCGTGGATCATCGCGCTGGATCACCGCGCTGGGGTGCGCGTCGCGCCTGCCGCGGACGTTCGAGGAGGAAGGGCAGGGAACCGGGTTTTTATTGCTTAGCGGGACGGTGTGGAGCGAGGAGTCTGGAGCCGGACACCTGGCTTCCATCGAGAACTGCGGCGGCGTGACCTTGGGCTGGGAACCACCTGAGAAAGGTTCACGGGAACGAGGGATTCGGTTCCGAGGTGGGGGAGGGCGCCACCTCTTCTGTCATGCCTCAGTTTACCTATATATAGAGGGGATGGGAGGAGCCTACTTGAGGCCCCCTTGGGCTCTGTTTTTTCATGAATCATAACAACCCCCTACCATACACCTGGATGTTTGGTGGGGGGATTCTGCGAGGAAGGTCCCCTCCCCACAGTGAAGACCAGAAGCCCATTGAGGACCTGCAGCCCAGTGAGGGGCAGGACCCCCAGTGCCGAATGGGTTCCTTTTCAGACCTGGGGAGGGGGCAGTGAGCACAGAGGGAGGGGTTCAGCACCCTGGGAAAGAAGGCCTGCTGGGGGTTGTTGCCTGGGACTCCCTGAGGTTGGCTGGCCATTGCAAGACACCCTCATAGAGAATCTCATCTCTGCAGGCTTGGAGCCCGTTTTCGGTGGGCTCAGACCAGAAGGGCCTGGATTGGGGACACTGGTCAGCGACACTGTCAGGGACCCTAGGGTTATTATGCCTGAAGGCAGCAGTGGTCTAGGCATGCTCAAGTGCCTTTCTTTCCTGGGTTTGTGGGGCCATGTCAGGATCTGTGGGTGACAGCTTGGGTATTTATCTTTGGCCTCCCAGAGTGAAAGGGAGCTACCTTTCTTTTGTCCAAAAAAGTTAAAATCCCTTCCTGAGGTTGCAGGAAGTGTGACCAGGTTTAAATGCCCACCAGATGGGGAGCCCTTTGAGGGCAGGGAAGCCTGATTCTGCTAGTCTTTGTGTCCCGGGACCCCAGACACATCCACAAGGTTTGTGGCACTGAGTCCTTTCATCTGTGACAGTCTCCTGGTCCCTGGTATTTCTTGGGCAAAGGTACGAGCCCTGAGGCACCTGTCTGCACAGGTAGATTGACTGCACTGCTCTGTTCGCCAGCCCTGGGGCCTCTGGCCTCAGAGAACATAGCCACTGGCTTTGGGGCAGGGGACGGTTCATCTTCTTGGGTCATTTCTGCCTGTGATGGCTTCATTTAGCAGAGCTTTATTGAGTCTGTGAGGCCCTGAGGGAAGGCCGCATGACTCAGGCACGGCCCTTGTGCTCAAGGGACCCACGTCCCACTGGGGAGGGAGCCAGATGCCCGCATGCTGAGGCTGTGGGAGCCAGGAGCGGGTCTCCTGCCGTGGAACTGGACAAGCTGCATGGAGAAGGGGGTGTCAAGTGGGGCCTAGCAGGATGAGGAGGTTTACACTTGTGCATGTTGGGGTGACAGAAGGACATTCCAAGCAGGAGGAGGAAAAATAACTAGATGGAGCCCCTACTGTGTGCAGGCGTGGGCAAAGTTCCCAACACTTGAGGGAACTGAGCTCAGAGAGGCCCAGTGAGTGGCCCAGGTTACTGAGCATGACCGCGGCAAAGGAGCATTCGAACCCAAGCCCTGTGTCTCCAGAGTGCGGTGCTTCTCCAGGGGCAGGGAAGAGTGCAGAAGCCTGGAATCCCAGGCTTGGACTGGAAAGGACCTAGGGTTGTAAAGCAGCCCCCACCCAATGCCCAGATCCCCCTAGATGTCCCAGCCCTGGTCACACACCTGGACACAGGTCTGCCTTTGTCTAAGCAGGGGCATCTGGTACAGGCTCACTGACACCTTTATTTATTTTTATTTTTTTGTGGAACTGGGGATTGAACCCAGGGGCATTCTGCCTCCGAACTACACCCTCAGCCTTATTTTTATTCTTTATTTTGAAACAGGGTCTCACTAAATTGTGGAGGGCCTCACTAAGTAGCTGAGGCTGGTTGCAAACCTGAGATCCTGGGATTACAAGTGTGCAACACCACACACGGCTCACTGACACCTTTAAAAAATAGATAATCGTAAACTGGGCATGGTGGCGCATGCCTATAATCCCAGTACTTGGAGGTAGAATGCCCCTGGGTTCAATCCCCAGTACTGAAAAAAAAAAAATTAAAAATTAAAAATAGATAAACTTGTTGATGAGACTCTCATCAACCTAGTGAGACCCTGTTTCAAAATAAAAACAAACAAAACACAAAACAAAACACAAAATCAGGGCTGGGGATGTAGCTCAGAGGTAGAATGTACCTTCGTTCAATCCCTAGCACCACAAAATAAATAAATAAAAGAATGAATAAATGAATAAATAAATAAATAAATGTAAGCTTTTCAAAAAATCAGTTCATTTGATTATGAAAATAATACATGCTGATTATTAGAAAATAGAAAAATCATGCATGATGGCTACATGCCTTCATGAACATACTTAATACCGCCGGGGTGTAGATCTGGAGTGGTGAAGATGGGGCTGGGGTAGCTCAGTGGCACAGCACTTGCCTGGCAGGCACGAGGCCCTGGGTTCCATTCCCAGCACTGTAAAAAAGAAAAAGAAATGGCGAAGATGGTAAATTTCATGTTACAAGTATTTTACCACAATAGAGAAAAATTGGGGGAGCAATCCCATGCGATAACCATCCTGTCGGTAGGGCTGCAGACCCCGCGGTGCTCTGCCTCCTTCCAGGCTATTTGAAGTCTGGCGAGCTGAGACGTCTTGACACATTGAGGAGCAGGTGGTGGATGCAGCTGGGGACCTGGCCTGGCCCTCCTGCTCCCCCTACACGCCGCGGGGTCTGGCAGGCAGCAGGCTTTCCCGCGAATCTAATGGAGCCTGAGCTCCAGTCTAGGTGACCAATTCATCCTGGCTTGCCAGAACTTTCCTGGCTTTAGTGCTGATAGTCCCTTAGTTGCAGACAGACTGGGACCATGGGTACCCCATCGAGGACAGCCATACTACCCAGGCCCCCACTGCAGCCCTGGAGGGGCCCACCAACGTGGGCACACGGACTGGTTATTTTGTAACATCTGTACAAGAAAGATCTTTATCTTTTGTTTTTCCAAAAGAGTGTCCCCAAACCATGCACGCAGCAGGGCCTCACCAAACCAGGACCCCTGCCCTGGGCCCCCTTGGCCTGGCCTTGCAGACCCTGCGGGCCCGTGGACTAAGGTTTCTCAGCTCTTCTCTGTCACTGCCCTCCCCAGGCTGGGCAAGGCCAGACCTGGACCGCCCTGCGCTGGCCCAGCTGGGGACGGCTGAGTTGGGTTACTGTCCAAGGCAGGCTGGGAGCTGCCACCTTCACCTGGGTTTTGGGGGAGATGGTCCAGTGCTGTCTGGGGAGCTAGGAGATGGGTTGCTGCTTCTGGCTTCCCCGGGCAGCAGTGTGACCTTCAGTAAGTGTCCCCTCTGCACCTTGTGCCTCAGTCTCTCTCCATGTGAATGAGGAGGCTAGGTCAGAGGTGCCAATGGGTCGCCGTTCCGTGATGCAGCTTGTCAATAGTGACTCATTTCGTTGTTCTGGAGCCAGAGGGGAAAGGAGTCCCAGCACAGAGCTGCGCTGACTTAGTAGGAAGGACCTCCTTTTATTTGAAATTTGTGGAGAAAGAATATCAATGCCAGGCGATGAGAGGGTTTTGTTTTGTTTGTTGTTGTTTTGTTTTTTGGTACTGGGGATTGAACCCAGTGGCATTCTACCTCTGAACTATATACCCCAGCCCTAGTTTCTTATTTATTTATTATTTTTTATGGTACTGGGGATTGAGCCCAGGGGCGTTCTACCTCCAAGCTACACCCACAGTCCTATTTTTTTATTTTTATTTTGAAACAGGGTCTCACTAGGTTGATGAGAGTCTCACTACTTGCTGAAGCTGTCCTCAAACCTGTGATCCTCCTGTCTCAGCCTCCCAAGTACTGGGATTACAAGGGTACGCCACCACGCCCAGCTTTTATTTTTATATTTTGTGGTACTGGGGATGGAAACCAGGGACCTTCTACCTCCAGGCTATACTCCCAGCCCTATTTTATTTTTTATTTGGAAATGGGGTCTTGCTAAGTTGCTGAGAGCTTCACTAAGTTACTGAGGCTAGCTTCAAACCTGTGATCCTCCTGTCTCAGCCTCCTAAATACAGGGACTACAGGCATGTGCCACCATGCCTGGCTTGACAGGATTTTGTTTTAATGCTCTATTTTGGCAAAACAAAAGATAAAACATTAGAAAATTTGCCATTTTCGGCCAGGCGTGGTGGCACACGCTTGTAATACCAATACTTGGGAGGCTGAGACAGGAGGATCGCAGGTTCGTGGCCAGCTTCAGTTACTTAGTGAGGCCCTCTGCAACTTAGTGAGACCCTGTTCCAAAATAAAGAATTAGTCGGGCATGGTGGCACACGCTTGTAATCCCAGTACTTGGGAGGCTGAGACAGGAGGATCTGGGTTCGCGGCCAGCCTCAGCCACTTAGTGAAGCCCTCCGCAACTTTGTGAGACCCTGTTTCAAAATAAAGAATAAAAAAAATAGGGCTGGGGGTGTAGCTCGGAGGTAGAATGCCCCTGGGTTCAATCCCCAGTACCGAAAAAAAAATTGCCATTTTCAGTGCATATCTTTGATTTTAATTTATTTTTATTATTTGTGCTGGGACCAAACCCAGGGCCTTGTGCACGCTAGGCACACACTCTACATCCTCAGCCCCCAGGGTTGATCTTTTAAGGGTTCTGTAGATTGGGTGACTATCTCCCATTTTATAGATGACACGTTAAGGCTTGGCCCAAGGATGACTCCCACTAGCTTGAGGCCAGACACTGTAGGACTCCCTGTGGCGTGTACTCCCTGTGGCGCCCTGTCTGAGTGGCAGTAGCACCAAAGGATGGCTTGCGGGGACTGCTTTCCACCCCCACTTTTATCACCAGGGAACACTGAATTAAACAGCTGAGCTGGCTTTGCAGATGCAGTGGCTTCCAGATGAGAGCCCTCCCTCTGCTCCCCACCTGGCCGCCCACCAGGCCACCTTGTCCAGGCATCCTGCGAAGAAATTCTGGAGCCCACTGCGGCAGGAAGGGGTGGAGGAGGGGCGACAGGGTCCCTGGGCAGCTCCAGTGTTGGCTTATTCGTTCCACAAATACCAAGTCCCCTGCTCTGTGCCAGCCTGTGTCCCACCCACAGGCACTCCATGTAGTGAGGAGAACAGAATGGAGCCAGCAAGCACCGTGTAAAGGCTCAGATCACTACAGAAAGGAAGTCCTGAGGGTATTAGATCCCGCTGCCTGGGGGGCATCGCGGGCTTCGGGTTCTGATAAAGAAGTAGGGAGGGACACTCCACGCAGGCACCTGGAGGCCTGAGGTCTGGCTGGGTTTTTGAGATGATGCTGAGCTGTTGGGGGCCCAGGGGTGTGAGAAACTGGTTACTGGGTTCTGATAAAGAAGTAGGGGATGGGTTCACATGGTGGCACATGCCTGTAATTCCAATATTTGGGAGGCTGAGACAGGAGGATTGCAGGTTCAAGGCCAGCCTCAGCAACTTACAAGACCCTGTTTCAAAATAAAAAGAGGTGGCCGGGCGTGGTAAGAGGTGGCGCATGCTTGTAATCCCAGTACTTGGGAGGCTGAAACCAGAGGATCTGGGTTCGCGGCCAGCCTCAGCTACTTAGTGAGGCCCTCAGCAACTTAGTGAGACCCTGTTTCAAAATAAAGAATAAGCCGGGCATGGTGGCGCATGCTTGTAATCCTAGTACTTGGGAGGCTGAGACTGGAGGATCTGGGTTCGCGGCCAGCCTCAGCTACTTAGTGAGACCCTGTTTCAAAATAAAGAATAAAAACTAGGGCTGGGGGTGTAGCTCAGAGGTAAAATGCCCCTGGGTTCAATAGCCAGTACTGCAAAAAAAAAAAAAAAAGAATAAAAAACAGGTCTGGGGGTGTGGCTCAGAGGTAGAATGCCACTGGTTTCAATCCCCAGTACTGCAAAAAAAAAGGGGGGTGGGGGTATAGCTCAGGGGTAGAATGCCCCTGGTTTCAACCCCTAGTACCAAAAAGAAACAGAAAAAGAAGAAGGCGGGAGGGGTATACCATGCAGGTGACTGGAGGCCTGAGGTCTGGCTGGGTTTTGGGGCCCCAGGGTTTTAACAGTGACGGTCTAGAGGCAGGAGGGGCAGGCTGTGGGGTGGCCCAGGAAGGGTCTTGGGAGAGGGACTCACAAGCCAGACTACATGTGAGGGCGGTGGGGAGCTGGAGAGGGTTTGGCAGGGAGACGTGTGTTTCTGCAGCTCCTTGGGGCTGTGTCGTGGAAGCTTGGCTCCGAGAGCCTTGGGGCAGATGTCTTGGCTGGAAACGGGTCATGTCCAGCCTGCCCCTCAGCACCAGGCATGGCCCTGTCACCCAGACAGGGAGGTGGGTTGATGGCCCTTTATTCAGCACTATGGCTGACTTGGAAATTTCCTGTCCCGTCCCTGACTGCTCTCTCAGGCCTAGGACGGGTCACCGCAAGGACACCTGCAGCTGCAGGAGGTGTTGGCCGTGGGTTTCTGCCATGTCTTGGGCATTTCCTTGGGTACAGGGGCAGCTGGGGGGTGGGAAGCCCAAGAGGGCCTGAGGTTTAGCATCAAGACAGGTTCACTGTGGGGGACCTGGGAAAATCTCCATCTCTCCCAGCTTCATTTTCCTCATCTGTGACATGGGATTGGGGTGCTTGGGTTTGGGGAAGCCTTAAAGGTTTGTGGCGGTGGTGAGCTCCTCGGGGGCTCTGTTACGCCCCCATTATCAACATCATCATTTATTATTTTGCGGTAGTAGGGATTGAAACCAGGGGTGTTCACCTCTGAGCTATACCCCCAGACTTTTTTTACTCATTTGTTTATTTTTGGTACTGGGGATTGAACCCAGGGGCATTCTACCTCCGAACTACACCCCCCAGTCTGTTTTATTTTTTATTTTGAAACAGGGTCTCACTAATTTGCAGAGGGTCTTGCTAAGTTGCTGAGGCTGGCCATGAACCTGTGATCCTCTTGTCTCAGCCTCTCAAGTACTGAGATTACAAGTGTGCGCTACCATACCTGGCTTATTTATTTTTTATTTTGAAACAGAGTCTCACTAAGTTGCCCCAGGCCGGCCTCAAACTTGTAATTCTCCTGTTTCAGCCTCCCAAGTACTGGGATTGCAGGCATGTGCTACTATGCTGGGCCATTATCCCCACTTTATTTTATTTTTTAATTTTTTGTTACTGGGGATTGAACCCAGGGGCATTCTACCTCTAAGCTACACTCCCAACCCTTTTTACTCTTTTAATTTTGAAATAGGGTCTCGCTAGGTTGCTGAGGGTCTTGCCAAATTGTTGAACCTGTGATCCTCCTGTCTCAGCCTCCCAAATCCTGGGATTACATGCGTGCGCCACCATGACTGGCTAGTATCCCCGCTTTAGATGGAACGTGAGCTCTGCCACCAGAGATCAACTGGAGGTGCTGGGAGGGAGGCAGCCAGGGCCCATGTCTGAGGGAGTCCCCAGGCACATGGTGAGTCCCACATGACCGGCTTGAGCAAGGCTGTTAGGCAAGCCCAAGCCTGGGGGGGAGAGAACAAAGGCTGGGAGGAAGGGAGAAGAGGAGGGAGAACCTGGAGCAGGGAGGGAGGAGGGAGAGGCAGATGGCAGAGTGGTTGGAAGAGCTGCGCTTGGCACCCAGACCGGAAGAACCAGCTGTCAGG
Organism: Glis glis; assembly: GCA_004027185.1. Lineage (NCBI taxonomy): Eukaryota > Metazoa > Chordata > Mammalia > Rodentia > Gliridae > Glis > Glis glis. The sequence continues at coordinate 900 of PVJS01059410.1, read as the reverse complement.
GCAAGAGGGAGGCAGGCAGAGCGTGGGGAAGTGCCTTGTCACCGCCCCTCCGGCCCTCCTTGGCTCTGTGACTTCAGCAAGATGCCAGTGCTCCCTGGGCCTCAGTTTCCCCATCTGTCAAGGGAAAAAAGGAGAGCTGGATAGGGCTGATGGTTCCCAACCCTTCCGCCCTCAAAGAACCCCACCCACTCTGCCCCAGTGGGCTCCAGGCAGGGAACTTTTGGATTGTTCTATCTTTATTTATATACTTATTTGTTTGTGGCACTAGGGATTGAACCAGGGGCATTCTACCTCTGAGCTACAACCCAGCCCTTTTTAAAAATTTTTTGTTTTGAAACAGGGTCTCCGCCTCCCAAAGTACGGGGATTACAAGCGTATGCCACCACGCCCGGCCCCAGCCCTATTTATTTTAATTAAATTAATTTATTTATTTATTTATTTATTTTTGGCAACACCAGGGATTGAACCCAGGGGCTTTCTACCTCCGGGCTACACCCCCAGCCCTATTTTTTATTCTTTATTTTGAAGCAGGGTCGCACTAAGTTGCGGAGGACCTCACTAAGTAGCTGAGGCTGGCCAGGAACCCAGATCCTCTGGTTTTAGCCTCCCAAGTACTGGGATTACAAGTGTGTGCCACCATGCCCGGCTTATCTTTTTATTTGTTTGTTTGTTTATTTATTTATTTATTTATTTATTTATTTTTGACAGTACCAGGGATTGAACCCAGGGGCATTCTACCTCTGAGCTACACTCCCAGCCCTATTTTTTGTTCTTTATTTTGAAACAGGGTCACTAAGTTGCAGAGGCCTCACTAAGTGGCTGAGGCTGGCCGCGAATCCGGATCCTCCTGTCTCAGCCTCCCAAGTACTGGGATTACAAGCGTGCGCCACCACGCCCGGC
>PVJS01059409.1:0-11526 GCA_004027185.1 Glis glis | reverse complement strand
GGACTGAATTAGTGGTTGCTCCAATCCTAAGACTCCAGCTCTTAGACCGTTCGACCAGCTACTGGTTCCTCTGACCCTCCACGTGCAGTCAGAACCTGGGACTACATTGCTGCAAACTGTAAGCCATCTGATAAATCCTTTTTTAAAAATATACTCATTCTGTGTATTCTGTTAATCTAGAGAACCCTGTCCAATACACTGACCCTCTGGAGTTCCCCACAATCTCTCCCATGCTCCTTTCTTAGAATGTTGCTCCAAGCCGGGCATGGTGGTGCATGCCTGTAACCCCAGTTCTTGGGAGGCTGAGACAGGAGGATCACAGGTTCAAAAACCAGCCTCAGCAATTTAGTGAGACTCTCAGCAACCTAGTGAGACCCAGTTTCAAAATAAAAAATAAAAAGGGCTGGGGGATATAGCTCACAGGTAGAATGCCTCTGAGTTCAATCTCTAGTACCATAAAAAAAAAAAGGCATGTCGCTCCTCAGGGCACCTGAGCACCGTGCAGCCATAGAACCGCGCCGGGTAGCTCACCAGTACCACTGGCCAAACAGGACACCCGGCTCACTCTCCTATCATCAACGCTGGACAAAAAGACCAGAAGCCAAAGCAAGTGCCAGCCCCACATCCCTGATCCCAGCAGCCTGGGGCCTGGCGGTGCCAGTGGAAGAGCTGGAAAAGAAAAGCAACCCAAACACCGCACAGGCTTGCCTTTGTCATGGCCGACCCGCTCGCAGCCAGGCACGGGAACAGAGCGGCCTTATGAGAAAATGCCTTTCTTTCCACGCAGTAATTGGATCCAGTTGTGGGCTGAGTGGTACATTAATAGGGTTTAAGAAAGGTTTGCCTCTTAGACACATCTACTCCAGCTGAACAATCTTTTATCTCTGTTGAGTTCTAGTTAAGCAAGGTACTAAGGCAGCCATGGACAGTATAATCCTTCGGAGTTGGATGCGCACAGTCACCCAAGAAATATGCTGGGAGTCCTTTAGGCTCTTTAAAAACTAACCTCCTGGCTGGAGTCCAAGACAACCCCTCTGAGTGCTGAATCCGGCTCTGTGGTAAGTAGCATTAGGGGCAGTTGAATTTTCAGAGCGCACTAGTTGACATCAACATAATTCCTCTCCCAGGGGACTCTCTGTGCCGGATTATCATCTTTCTCCAGGAGACCCCCTAAGGGGGAGGAGCCTGGCTGCTGCCAGGACAGGATGTTTCCGGGTAGATTCGGTTGCATCTTGTCCCATGACTATTGCTGCCTGCTGACAGCATGCTTTGCTCTAATGAAATGAAGCAGTCCCTGTTCTAGCAACTGCCACCCACGCCAGGACAGCACGTCTTACACCACCCAGCTGGAGTCCCGCCCTGGAGCCCTCGGGGGCACAGATTCAAAGGTCTTTGCCAGAGGCTCTTCAGTAGAGCAGGCTTTGAAAATATTTTTTTAATTTCTTTGGTAGTCCTGCAATGATGAAATGCCCCACAGGGGAAGTCCAGTGGGACATGGGCTCAATTAAATAGAATAAAGTTTATTTCACAGATATAGAGGCAAAATAGGTTCTTGGGCACCGACTCGGGGCTCAGGGCTCTGATTGCATGGAAGCTGCAGAGTGTGGGACACTCCCTCCTGTCCTCCAGCCTCTCCCTGGGGAGGCTTTTCCACCCTGTCAGTCAGGGTGCTGGGCAGGAAATCCACGTCCCATAGAAACACGTGGCAGAGTTTAGTAAAGGGACTGTTTGCAAAGGTGTGGGCCGGGTGTGGGCGGCACAAGTAAATGGGGCCCAGTTACCACCCAGCCCAAGTGTGAAGGGAAGGGACAGGTCCTAGAGAAAGAACAGTGTGGAAAGGACCTTCAAACCAGACCCATGACTCACCCACCAGCAAGGAGCAGGCAAGTCCACACCCCCACACCTCAAGCCACTGCTGTCATGCCAGGGTGCCCCATCGGAGTAGCACCAAGAAGCCAGAGGGCAGTGGGGCCTGTGGATGGCACCCCACAGGTCAGCCCATTGGGGCATGAGCAGGGCAGAGGATGGATCTGGAACAGCCAGTGGAAGGCACCCAGCACACAAGCCATACCTGGAAGCTTCTAGATGGCAGGAACTAGGTTTTACTCATATTTATATTTTAGGGCCTGGCACATAATACTTACATGATTTTTTTTCCTGAACAAATGTAAGAAAGAAAGAATGAGTGTGTTCATACATGCATGGAAATGAACCCAGAGCAGGTAAAAAATGAAGATAAGCCAGGCACAGTGGCACACGCCAGTAATCCCAGTACTTGGGAGGCTGAAGACAGGAAGAGCACAGGTTCAAGGGCAGCATGCAAAAACTTAGAGAGACCCTGTTTCAAAATAAAAAATAAACTAGGGCAGGGGGTGTAGCTCGGAGGTAGAACAGCCCTGGGTTTAACCCCTGGTACCATAAACACACAAAAAAAAGATGAAGATAAAGACAATTATGGTGCTACTCTACAGAAACTTTCTCCTTTAAGCTGGATCTTAAAGGAGTGGTAGATCAACGGAGACGGCATTCTAGGTGTGGGGAGCAGGATGAGCAAGAGCCTGGAGGCAGGACTGAGCCCCCTGAATCCAGAAAATAACAGCGCAGTGTGTCGCCTCGGGGATGGGAGATCTGTGCAGAGATGGCGAGACATCGGAGGGACCAGACTGCTGAGGGCACTGGGTGGTGGCTCAGGAGCCCGCGCTGAGCCCTGGCGGGCTGAGCAGCAGTGGAAAGTCTGGGAGCCGGAGATTCCAGACAATGATGCCTGGACCAGCGGGCAGGAGAAGAAAGGACAGAGGCACGTGATGCAAGAAAGAAGCAAAGGACTTGGTGCCTTGCTGGTAGGGACAGACAAAAGCGAGAGGAGGCCGCCATCACTGTGAGAGGCTGAGGCTGAAGCTGGAAAATTACAGCGTTGGTGGTGCAGAGCTCTGCTGAATGGTCTGTGGTCTCTCCCAGGCAGACCTGCCTCGTGGTCACACCTTTGTGTGCTTGGGGGGGGTACTGGGGATTGAACTCAGGGGCATTCTACCACTGAGCTACAGCCCCAGCCCTTTTTATTTTTAAATTCGAAATAGGGTCTCGCTTCGAACCTGCAATCCTCCTGCTTCAGCCTCCCCGCGAGTGAGGGTTACAGGTGAGCGCCACCGCACCTGTCTTACCACTCGGCTTTTTCCCACTTCCTTTTTATGCCAATTTATTATGGCAATGTTTCAAGCACAGAGGAAAGGGTAGAGAACAATATAACTTTTAGTTTATATTTTCCCCCCTTACTTTTCTTTGTGGCAAAACATTAAATTTGTCATTGGAACCATTTTGAAACCCATTTTGAAGGGTGTGATTCAGGCATTAATTAATTACTCCCATTTACTTTTTTTTTCAGTGCTGAGGATCAAACCCAGGACCTCATCATACTAGGTCGGCTCCCATTTAATTTTTTTTAATTTAGTCCTGGGGATTGAAGTCAGGGGCATTCTTCCTCTGAGCTATATCCTCTGGCCCTTTTTATTTTTATTTATTTATTTATTTATTTTTGCGGTACTGGGGAATTGAACCCCACGAACCCGGATCCTCCGATCTCAGCCTCCCACATACTGGGATTACAAGCGTGCGCCATCACACCTGGCTCCTTTTTATTTTTTATTTTGAAATAGGGTCTCTCTAAATTGCTGAGGCTGACCTCAAACCTGCAATCTTCCTGTCTCAGCCTCCCAGGTACCCATTTACATCTAAATGCTTTGTACCTTCTTTTTGACCCTCACTACTGTCCACTACGTTCTCTTAGAGACCACCAGCTTCCATGTCCAGCCTTCGCAGCCCCTGTACCAAAATGGGCACAGCTGACCACCCTGCCGGAAAACCCCTCCCTCAGCTTCCCAGACTCCCGTTCTCCTCTTCTCTACTATTCCTCGGACCCTCTTCCCCATTCTGTAAATCAGGATTTCATCAATGACCTGTCCCAGTTCCCCTTGGCTTTCATCGTTTCCTTGGAAACCTTCTAGTCTCATCCGGCCTGATGGCATCAGGTGACACACAGATGACTCACGGGTGACCCTGAAGCCTGCACTGTCTCCGCCTTGATATCCCATTGAGACCTCAAACTCAGGATTCCAAAAGAGGACTCGTGATCCCTCCTTTCAAGCGTTCACCCCAATCTGGATGGGGCACCACCGCCCTCCCAGCAGCCCAAAGCAGAAACCTCAGCACCCTCTTTGCCTTCACTACCCACTCTGAGCAGACGCAGTGGAGCACGCCTGTAATCCCAGTACTTGGGAGGCTGAGACAGGAGGACTGCAGGTTTGAGGACAGTGTCAGCAACTTAGTAAGACCCTATTTCAAAGTAATAAAAAGGGGGGACTGGGGGTGTAGCTCAGAGGTAGAACTCCCCTGAGCTCAATCCTCAGCACCTAACACACCAAAAAAAAAAAAAAAAGAAAAAGAAAAGAAAAAGCAACCGACTCTGCACTCTGATCCTGTAACTTCATCACTCCAGTAGCTTCTCTCTCCTGAAATCTTTTCTTCTCCACACTTCTGATGCTAATGTCTGCCTCTGGACTTCAGCCTGGGAGATTTGTCACAGGTTGCCTGCCTCCACACTCTGTTTCTGTTCTATTTCACATTTTGTTAATAATTGTTCTCCCTACAGCACAGTTCTGATCCATGTAGTCAAAAGTCTTCAACAGAGCCGGGTGTGGTGGCGCACACTTGTAATCCCAGTACTTGGGAGGCTGAGACAGGAGAATCGCAGGTTTGCAGCCAGCCTCAGCAACTTAGTGAGGCCCTCCACAACTTAGTGAGACCCTGTTTCCAAATAAAAAATAAAACAGGACTGTGGGTATAGCTCAGAAGTAGAATGCCCCTGGGGTTCAATCTCCAGTACCAAAAACAAAAACAAAAACAAAAAACCTTCATCAACTCCAACTGCTTTGAGGATAAAGCCTGCACTCCGCAGCTGAGGCTTCCACACCCTCCTGGGGGAGCCGACCCACCTCACCTGCCACGCACCCTTGGCACCAGCCAAACAGACACACGCAGATGTGTCCTCCCTACACACCCCACACTTCCCCCGGAGCTCTCCCACTCAACGTCTGGGTTCCATGGTCTCCTAAAAGATCTTTTTCTTTCTATTAAAATATGTGTTAAAAAAAAAGTAAAAGATACTGGGTGAAGAGAAGACTGCCAAATTCCATAAATCAGAATCATCCACCTCTTATTTCCTGTACCAACAGAAAACACGCCCCAGATTATTCTATCTGCCAGAGTTACAAACAGAGCTTTGTTTGCGCATGGAATTCACCAGCCTGGTGTGGAACTACCACCTTTGAAAACGCAAACAGCTTCTTGGTGACTCACCTGTGGGGGAGGCATCAACCTCCCTGCTCTTAACTTCTGTAACAGGAAGGGGGCTCTGTTTGCAGGCAAGATGATAGCAAATGCTCCCTCTTCAGACTTGCAATCTTGTAAGATTTCCAGGAAGTCGAAGAGTGCGTAAGGTGTGATGCACACATTAATGTGCAGAAATACTGGCAGGCAAGAGGACAGACTGTAGGCACTGCATTGGGGTGCGCGTTTCTTGTGGGTGCCGGTTCCCAAGTCCTTGGCCTTACCAGGAGATGGCATCAGAACACTTGTAAGAAGCACCTCACACCTCAGCAGTCCAGCCACACCAAAAGGATGAATTCTTTAGCAAAATCTAGGTGTGATGTCCTTTAATCCCTCTGAAAAGACCCAATTAGTCCATCTTTCTGTCTGTAAATATCTGCCACTCAGTGTGTGTGTGTGTGTGTGTGTGTGTGTGTGTGTGTGTGTGTGTGTTATGTACCGGGGATTGAACCTGAGGGAGTTCTACCTCTGAGCTATACTCCCAGCCCTATTGTATTTATTTTTTGTTTTTGTTTTTGTTTTGAAACAGGGTCTGGCTACATTGCTGAGGCTGTCCTCGAACCTGAAATCCCCCTATCGCCATCTCCCAGGTGCTGGGATTCCAGGCGTGCGCCACCAGGCCCGGCTATTTTCAGATCCTTCTTTTGGTTCCCTGCTCCTCTTAGTGCTGTCCTGTTCCCATAGCTGTCCGTGGTGATGTTCAAAGGCAGCGAAGCTGCAGCTTCTGAAGCAGCCAGAATGCTGTGAGCGCTAAGAGCCCTCAGAAACAGCAGGCCCTGGCTTAGAGACAACTCTGTATTCCTTTTTTTTAATATATTCATTTATTGGTGCATCCTAGTTATACGTTTTGATAAGTGTCAGGGTATCAGAAGCATGCATGCACACATTGCTCATTTAGCCCTCCCTCAAATCACACCCTATTCCCTCCCCCTTCCCTCCTTTCCATGCTCAGCATAGTGATTGACTCTGATGAATTTGTGTGTATACATCGTGTGCATTAGTGGGTTTCCCTCTTACCCCCTCCCATCTCCCTCAGTTAGGTCAACTCTGTTTTCTTCACAGAGAGAAACACTCTGGGCTTGTCCACTTGGTGAGAGCTGGTAGGTTGGTCTCTTAGGGAACGTTATGTAACCTCTCTCAGCCTCCTTCCTTCATGTGTAAAATAAGAAGACTAAAATTACTTTGCAGGTGTTGTAAGGATTAAAAATAAAAACATGCAGAGAGCCTAGCTCAGGACCCAGCACTGAAAAGACTCAGTTAACAGCAAAAAAAAAAAAAAAAAAAATTCCATTACTGGGATTGAACCCAGTGGTGGTCTACCACTGCACTACATCCCCAACCCTTTCATTTTTTATTTTAAGACAAGGTCTCACTAAATTGCTAAGGCTAGACTCAAACTTGCCATCCTCCTGCCTCAGCTTCCCAAGTATCTGGGATTACAGATGTGTGCCATAGGTGCCCAGTGTAAAATTATTTTTTTTCTTTTGCTGTACCGGGGATTGAACCCAGGGGCGTTCTACCTCCGCGCTACACCCCCGGCCCTATTTTTTATATTTTATTTTGAAACAGGGTCTCATGAAGTTGTGGAGGGCCTCACTAAGTAAAAAGAGAGAGACAGGGCGAGAGAGAGAGCTGAGGCTGGCCGCGAACCCGGATCCTCCGGTCTCCGCCTCCCAAAGTACTGGGATTACAAGCGTGTGCCACCATGCCCGGCGTAAAATTATTTTTAACACTGTAAATGTGGGTGAAAAGAAAGACTAGGTTGTCCTTCATTAAGAATCCTTTTTGGGGGGCTGAGGGCTTAGCTGAGCGGTAGAGCTCTTGCCTAGCATGCCTGAGGCTCTGGGTTCCATCCTCCCACCCCACCCCCAGGAAAAGAATTATTTTTGTGTTTACAAGACACAGGAGAGATTTTTTTCCTTAAAGAAAAAACTCCTGCAATATTAGATAAGTTAGTGTATATCCTTCAGCTCTGTATTTGGGAATGCACATTTCCAACTCCAGTTGACCTACTTTAATATTTCTATTTATTTTTCAGCCACTCCTTAGGTATGATTCTGGCAACTATTACATTTCCTGCAGTGTGCACATCTGAGAGCGTTTGAAAACTGCACAACCCCATTGTTGCCACAGGTGCCTAGCGGGAAACACAGCCTGGAGGCGGGCAAGCTGGGCAATGGAGGGGAGGTTCAAAGTCCTGAAATAAAATGAGATTGGGGCATAGGAGTAGCAAAAACCAGAGTAGAAATGACAGAAGGGGCACAGGATAAAAGAGGAGAAAGAAAGAAGGGTGCCGGGCGCGGTGGCCCACGCCTGTTATCCCAGTACTTGGGTGGCTGAGATGGGAGGATCGCAGGTTCAAGACCAGGTTCAGCAACTTAGTGAGACCCTGTTTCAAAATAAAAAATAAAATAGGGCTGGGGATGTAGCTCAGAGGTAGAATGCTCCTGGGTACAATCCCTAGTACAAAGGAAAGAAGGAAGGAAGGAAGGAAGGAAGGAAGGAAGGAAGGAAGGAAGGAAGGGCCTGAAAGGGAAGGGGTGACTTTCAGGGGTAAGGAGAGGAGCAGCTCCTGCAGCCTTCCCTGATGCCCAGCTTCTCCTGCCCCACCCCCAGGCCCTCCTCCGCCACCACCAGCTGCAAGTTTAGCTGCTAGGCATTAAAACTGTGTGACCTGTCGGGTGTAGCACCCAGCTGGGAACTTACTCAGAGGAAGTTATAAAGTATATGCACAGCCAGGCTCAGTGGCACATTTGTAATCCCAGTGACTTGGGAGGCTGAGGAAGGAGGATGGCAAATTGGAGGCCAGCCTCAGCAACTTAGCGAGACCCTGTCTCAAAATAAAAAATAAGAAGGGGCTAGAGGTACAGCTCAGTGGTAGAGTGTCCCTGGGTTCAATCTCCAATAACACACACACACACACACACATACACACACACACACACACACACACACAAGGACATACACAAAGAGTTATGTGCAAGGGTGTTTGCTGCACCTTATGTATGATAACAGAAAGTTGTAAACAATAAGAATGTCTCACAATAGCTGTACACTATATTAATCTATTTTGTTTATAAATTTACTTATTTATTTCATATGCTTACCCAATCTGAGAAGAAATACACAAAAATGTTAACAGTGGCTGTTTAAGTGGTGAGATTATTAGAGGTATTTATTTATTCATTTGCTTACTTGTACATTCTAATTTATTCTGTGAAGAATGTGTATTACTTGCAGAGTAAAAAAGGAAGTAAAACAAGCAAGCGTCAAGGCTTGCCCTGCGGCGGAGCTCGACTGTGCCGAGCTGTCGCCAAGGGCCCTTCCCAGGAGAGCTGTGGGGTACCCACACCCACGCCATCCGCAGACAGCCGAACCACCCACGACCCTCCTGTGGGACCAGCCTGGACTGCTGCCGCCGGGGCCGGACAAGGGACCTGAAGGTGGGCCAGGAAGCCCCTCTGCTAAAAAAAAAGACATAAGACATGCGAGGCCTTTGCTCCGTAGACGGCCCGCTCTCTCCAGTTTTCCTTCCAGGAAGACGGGCCACACACTAAAGAACAGCTGCGGGAAAAGACACCCGTCCAGGACCACGTGTGCGGGAGCTCACCTGGAGTCAGGTAGCACAGGCGACGTGGTCTCCTGTGACCTCACTCACTGCTGGGACAGAGCATCTTCACAATGCTGCTGTTCCTGTGGGGGCGGGGTGGTTATGAGGTTTTTTAAAAGACATAGACTTTTTCTTTTTCTTAAACACTCATCCTAAATATGCTATACCAAGTTTTCCTTTTCTAGTAGGTAGTAGATTTTTTAATATATCATAGATATCATAGGCAGATCCATAATTCTCTAATTGTTTTTAGATATTAAACCTCACACAACTTTATTTTGGGGAGGGAGGGAACTGGGGACTGAATCCAGGAGCATTCTACCTCCAAGCTACACTCCCAGCCCTTTTTTATTTCTTATTTTGAAACAGGGTCTCACTAAGTTGCAGAGGGCCTTACTAAGTTGTTGAGGCTGGCCGCGAACCTGCGATCCTCCTGTCTCAGCCTCCCAAGTACTGGGATTACAGGCATGCGCCACTGCACCCAGCTTCAGACTACTATTTTTTTTCTTTTTTGGTACTGGGCATTGAAGCCAGGGGCATTCTACCTCTGAGCTACACCCCCAGACCTTTTATTTTTTATTTTGAAACAGGGTCTTGCTAAGTTGCTGAGAGTCTGCTACATTGAGGCTGGCCTCAAAGCTGCGATCCTCCTGTCTCAGCCTCACAAATACTGGGATTACAGGTAAACGCCACCAAACCAGGCTTCAGACCACTTTAAAACAACAATTCCAAACTTGATCCAATTCTCGCCTCTTCTCTGTGCCCCCAATCCAGTGCCAGCCTGTTGCTGGCCCCTGATTAATTGGAGGTCCGTTTCCGGGACTCCCCCAGCCCCCACTTTCCCTTTCAGGACTGGTTCCTCTAGTGTATGGGCTGAGTGGTAGGACAGGGAGGGAGTCTGATGCCAACCGGCCACTGCTGCAGCCTGCTGTCTAAGGGTAGCCAACTTCACCAGGCTACTGATGCCTCTGGGAGGCCGGCACCCCAGTGCGGGCTTTCCATGGGGGCTATGTGGGAGTTTTTAGAAGGATGCAGGGCAGGCACAAGCTGTATCCAGGCTCAGCCCCTTCCAAGCCCTCGGCTCCCATCACTGAATGTAAACGCTACAGACTGAGCTCAAGCTCCTAGAGAAATAACAGAGAGCGCCATCTCGGGATGAGGGTGAGACAAATCTAGGATCCACTTGAACCACAGAAAGCGAATCCCGGTCCTGACAAACTGGGTGGGTTCACACTGCCCCTGACCACCTCTATCTCCTAGATCCTTCTGGCCTCCTAATGCTGCTCTGGTAAACCCACAAGTCCTTCTCCCAATCAAATGTACAAGTGGGAAACTAATTTACATCCCAGTATTTCTGGATGGTTTTCTTAGACTCCCCTCACTGGGGATTTTCATCCAGTCACTTTCCCACCACCTCTGGAAAGGGAGGGAGTTAGTATAAGCCTGGACTAATCACCTCTCTCACACCCACTGCATTCCGTGACTCAGACTTGCTTATCTCACCCCGTCCTGTCCCGGGCTCACTGGGCGGAAGGTGGCATCGCTGGTAACAGGGCTCCTTAGGAATCCTTGGTTCTCTGGCTCCCCTGGATGTTGGCTACAATGCGGAGTACTTCACTGGCTTCTCTTTTGGGTTCAAGGAGCCAAAGGCAACAGGAAAAAGAGCTTGTTACATGTTTCAAGTAGTTGACGTTCCATTCCCAGAGAGGTCTTTATTCGTTTTCATAGAGCTAGATTTTTATCTGGTATCATTTTCCTTCTGCTTGAAGGACTTTCTTCAACATTTCTTTATAGTACAGGTGTGCTGAGGATCAATTTTTCAGCTTTTGAATGTCTGAAAAAAGGCTTTCTTTTGCACTTGTTTTTGAAAGATATTTTTGGTGTGTATAGAATTCTAGGTTACAGTATTTTTCTTCAGTATTTTAAAGATTATTGTTCCTCTGTCTTCTCACTGTTTTGTTTCTGGAAAGGCCTCTATCGTCATCCTGATTTTTATTCCTCTGTTCATAACCTTTCCCCCTTGGCTATTCCAAGACTCTCTTTTTATCAGTGATTTTGAGCAACTTGATTACGGTGTGCTTTAGGATCATTTTCTTCATGTTTCTCTTGTTTGAATTTTATCCTGTTTAGTGCTAGGTATTCTCTTATTTTAAAAACATTCTTGATCTGGGTGCAATGACACACAACAGTAACCCCAGTGCTTAGGAGGCTGAGATAGGAGGATCACAGGCTTGAGGACAGCCTCAGCAACTTAGCGAGACTCTTAGCAAGACCCTATTTCAAAATAAAAAAGACTGGCCGGGCGTGGTGGTGCACACTTGTAATCCCAGTACTTCAGGAGGCGGAGACCGGAGGATCAGGGTTCATAGCCAGCCTCAGCTCTCTCTCTCTCTCTCTCTCTCTCTCTACTTAGTGAGGCCCTCCGCAACTTCGTGATACCAGGTTTCAAAATAAAGTATAAAAATAGGGTCGGGGGCGTAGCGCGGAGGTAGAACGCCCCTGCGTTCAATCCCCGGTACCGCAAAAAAAAAAAA
>PVJS01059408.1:0-11526 GCA_004027185.1 Glis glis | reverse complement strand
CAGCCCCCCCCCCCTTTTTTTTTTTGCGGTACCGGAGATTGAATGCAGAGGCGTTCTACCTCCGCGCTACGCCCCCGGTCCTATTTTTTATGCTTTATTTTGAAACCGGGTCTCACGAGGTTGCGGAGGGCCTCACTAAGGAGAGAGAGAGAAAGAGAGAGAGAGCTGAGGCTGGCCACGCGCGAACCCGGATCCTCCGGTCTCCGCCTCCCAAAGTACTGGGATTACAAGCGTGCGCCACCGGCGCCCTCCCCAGCCCATTTTATTTTTTATCTTGAGGTGGGGTCTCACTAAGTTGCCCAGGCTGGCCTTGAACTGGGATTTGACCCCACTTTTAAATGTTCTGCACTTGCACACATCGCCTCCAGCTCCCCACACCTTGGAGGGTGGAGATGGCTTCTGTCCCCAGCCCTTTTCTGGGTCTTGCTCAGCCTCAGTACCAGACACTCTTGGAGCTCCTTCTTGGGCACCTATCAAGTGCCAGGCCCTCCCAGTGTTTGGTTCAAGCCTGGAGTCCTGCGGGGCAAGGCTGATCCTCCCCGTGGTGCAGAGGGGGCAACAGGTTCATTGTTACCCAGTGTCAAAGGGGTCTGCCGCGCTTCGTGGAATGCATGGCGCTGGGCGCCGACCCACTCAGAACTGGCGGCGGGCCGGGCCGGGCCGGGCCGTGCGTGGGCTTGGCGCGCCCTCTAGCGGTCATCCCGCGCATCGTCCAAAGAGCGGCCGCAGCGGCAGCGCGGGAAGTCTCGGGCCGCCGCGGTCCTGCCCGCTGTGGCCGGACCTCCCGGAGCGGAGCGCGGTCTCGCCCTAGCTGTTCCGCCTCGCGGCTTCCCAGAGAACCCCCGCAGCTGCGCGCCCCGCCCCTATCACCATGGAGACCGCTTGTGGTTTCCCCTTCACCGGCGCGGGGTGGCGAGCGGGGTCCGGCGAGCGGGGTCCCGCGGGCGGGACCAGCGCCGGCCTAGGGGGGAGCCCTCCGGGGCCAGGCGGCCATGAACAGCGGCGCCCCAGGGACGCTGGCTGTGGGGAGAGTGAAATTCTTCGGCCAGCACCGCGGGGAGGTGAGGCCCGGCGGGCTCTGCCCAGACCCGACTCCTGGCTTGAGTGTGGAGTGGTTCCTGGTTCTGTGTGTTGGGGGCTCGGGGGGGGTTCTAAGCTGGGGTTCTAACGAGGCTCCAGGTTCCTGCCGTCCCCAGGGTTCTCGGGCTCCGGCTCTAAAGGGGGCTCAGGGCTTAGAGCAGCGTTTGAACTTGCAGCTCTCAGCTCCGGCTCTAGAAGGCGCTCGTGCCTCCAGGGATCTGGGCCCTGGTTCCTGGTTGTAGTCGGGCCTGACGGTCCAAGCTCCTACTGCGGGCCCAGGAGGCCCAGGAGTATGTGATCAGAGCTGCGTGGACGGGTGCCTCCTGTCCCAGAATGGGACCGCTTTTGTGCTCTACTTCCAGGTCAACTGCTCTGCCTTCTCCCCGGATGGCCGGATGCTGCTCACAGCCTCAGAAGATGGCTGTGTGTACGGCTGGGAGACCCAGAGCGGGCGGCTGCTGTGGAGGCTGGGTGGCCACACAGGTGGGCTCTGCTGCCTGGCTAGGGGATGGAGGCCCACAGATCTGTGCTGGCTTTCTGCAGAGCTTGCCTCAGCGACCTCCAGCGCTGGTGCTGGGCATCAGCTTGAGACAGCCTGGGCAGGGCAGGGACAGTGGGGCATGGGGATAGGGCCTGAGGCTTTCCATGTTAACAGACCTGGGCTCAGATCCTACTTAAAAAAACAAAAATCGTGGAGCCAGGCATGGTGGTTCACACCTGTAATACAGTGCTTTGGGAGACTGAGACAGGAGGATTGCAGGTTTGAGGCCATCCTCAGCAACTTAGTGAGACCCTGTTTAAAACAAAAAATAAGATAGGGCTGGGGGTATAGCTCAGAGATAGAACGCCCCTGGGTTGTGGCAAAATACACACATATATTTTTACCCCCTTGACCATTTTAAGTGTACAGGTCAGTGGTGTTACGTACATTCACACTATGCAGCTAATCTTTTCATCATGCAAAACGGAAACACCTGTTAAAACTCATACCCCCCAGACTTGACAACCACTCTTCTACTGTCTGTATGAATTAGACTTCTCTAGGAACCTCATATAAGTGGAATTGTGCAGTATTTGTCTTATTTTGTGGTCCTGGGGATTGAGCCCAGGGACATTCTACCTGCAAGCTATACCCCTGCCCTACCACTTCGCTGAGCAAGTTCCTCCCCCACAGAATGGGAGTAACAGTTGCTACCTTACAGGATGAGATAATGCAACCAAGGTGCCTAGTGCCCAGCAAGGACTCGGCAGATGTAACTGACTTTCCAACCAAACTGGGGTCAGGTTTTCCAGGCTGAGGCCGGCCCAGCCCAGGCCTGCAAACCCAGGCATTTCCAGTTGGCTGGGATTTGGGCAAGGGGTGGTAGACCAGAAGGCTGGAGCGAGCAGGAGGTAGAGGGCAGTGCCCCGCATTCCCTGCCCAGGCCCAGTGAAGTTCTGCCGCTTCTCCCCCAACGGCCACCTCTTTGCCAGCTCCTCCTGTGACTGTACCATCCGCCTATGGGACGCAGCAAGAGCCAAGTGTCTGCAGGTGCTAAAGGGTGAGTGGGCAGGGTGGGCCTGGGTGCCACAAGGCCAGGCCTGGATTCTCTTGCTGTGTCCTGTCACTACTCCCTTCCCTGTCCCTGGGCTGGTGCCTACAGGTCACCAGCGGAGTGTGGAGACGGTAAGCTTCAGCCCTGACTCGAGGCAGCTGGCATCAGGTGGCTGGGACAAGCAGGTGATGCTCTGGGAGGTGCAGGTATGTGGAGGGACTGGGGCCGGCGGGAACATGCGCCCTCCAGGTTCAAATTGTCAGTAATTCCCCAATGCCCAAGCCCACACCAAGAA
Source organism: Glis glis (assembly GCA_004027185.1). NCBI lineage: Eukaryota > Metazoa > Chordata > Mammalia > Rodentia > Gliridae > Glis > Glis glis. The sequence continues at coordinate 8,616 of PVJS01059408.1, read as the reverse complement.
TCCAAGACCCTCACATCTGGCCACAGCCCCTCTCAGGGCCTCCCTACACACTACACACCCGCACTTGAGCCTCAGGGACTTGGCACATGAGGTTTCCCCGCCTGGCCTACCCTTCTTCCTCTGCGGGCACGGCTGAGGGTGCTTCCCTAGGCCATACTGCCACACCACCCAAGCAGCCTCCCAGGGAGGTCCTGGTCCCAGGCCTAGGATGGAGCTGCACTCCTCCTGCTGCTTGGGGCTCTCTCCTCAGTCAGGCCACATGCTGCGCCTCCTGACCGGGCACCGTGACTCCATCCAGAGCAGCGAATTCTCCCCCAATGCCGACTGCCTGGTGAGCCTCATTTCGCCCTGCCCCTGCCTCATGGTCCCTCGTGGAGTTGAGCAGTGGGAAGAACACCAGGAGGGCAGGGGCTCCACAGTCATGGCTGCTGCCTGCAGGCCACGGGCTCCTGGGACTCCACCTTGCGCATCTGGGACCTGAGGGCAGGGACCCCAGCTGTCTTCCACCAGGAGCTGGAGGGTCACAGGGGCAACATCAGCTGCCTGTGTTACTCAGCATCTGGCCTTCTGGTAAGGGGGTTTCCTGGGTTTCAGGCTGGTTCCTTGCTGGCTGTGAAACCCCTAAAAAGGGCACAGGCCATTTGGGGGCCCAGTGAGCACGCATGCTTCATACTGACCAGCTCAGCACTGTGTGCTCAGGCATCTGGTTCCTGGGACAAGACCATCCACATCTGGAAGCCTGTGACCAGCAGCCTGCTTGTCCAGCTCAAGGGCCACGTCACCTGGGTGAACAGCATAGCCTTCTCCCTGGATGAGCTGCAGCTGGCCAGCGCTGGCTATTCCAGCATGGTAATTACCCCAGCCCCTACTCCTGGCAAAACTTTAGCCCCCGATGACACCCTATTTCCAGAAACATCACATGCCCTCCCCGAGGGGCATTGAGGACAGGACCCAGGAGCTGGCCTCTAGCTAATGGCAAGCACTATCTGGGCTGGCCCAAAATGCAGTGAAATTGACATTCCTATGACCCCACAGCTATAGGAAACTCCTGCTCTTGCATATAAGGCAGGCCAGTGACTTAGCTCAGCAGCGGAGCACTTGCCTAGAATGTGAAAGTCCCCGCGATCAACCCTCAGACCATGGTGCCTAGGACGCACTGGGGGTGACTTCAAAGATGCCATATTGGAGCTGAGCATGGTGGTGCACGCTTGTAATCTCAGTACTTTGGGAGGCTGAGACGGGATGGCAAGTTCATGGCCAGCCTTAGCTACTTAGCGAGGCCCTCCGCAACTTAGTGAGACTGTTTCAAAAATAAAGAATAAAAATAGGGCTGGGGGGTGTAGCTCAGAGGTAGAATGCCCCTGGGTTCCATCCCCAGTCTCTCTCTCTCTCTCTCTCTCTCTCTCTCTCTCTCTCACACACACACACACATCATATTGGCCTGGTGGGGCTCCTGCCTTGCTATTCTGCCCCTTTTAATTTCCAGATCAGAGTTTGGGACTGCCACACAGGAAAGTGCCTGGAGACCTTGACGGTAAGATGGGTGGCTGTAGCCCCAGTGAGGGGTCCTGAGGACTCGCGGACCACAAGGACGCTGTGCTTTCTGGCAGGGAGTCCTGGATGTGGCCCACACCTGTGCCTTCACCCCAGATGGCAGACTCTTAGTGTCTGGAACTACTGATCAGGCAAGACACCAAGTCCACCGCCCATTCAAGTCACTCAAGGCCCCCAGAACATTAACTCCACTGCGATGTCTCTCATCTCCCAACCTCTCCCCACCAAGGGCGCACAGACAGGGCAGTTCCACACCACAGGCCCAAGGTAACTAGCAGCGCCGGCCATACCCTGCAGCCAGGGCTGTCCCAGCACCACTCCAACACACGGGCACCATATCAGGCCCGCCCTCCTCTCCCGCCCGGCCAGTGGAAACAGCACAAGCACAAAGGCACACCAGTCTCGTGTTTTATTGCTGCGGCGCCGCTCAGGCCTTGACCGCATACTTGCGCAGAGGGTACAGCCGCTCCTTCCGCTGCTGCTTCTTGGTCTTCAGGTTCTCCTCGTGCTTGTTGAGTCGCCGGCGCATGGCTCGCGTCTTCTTGGGCCGCAGGTCCAGGGGCTTGTACTTCTTGCCCTGGGACAGAGACAACAGGGTGAGCTTGAGCACCAGGGTTTTAGGGGTGACTGTAGGAAGCAGGAAGCCCTGGGGCCAGAACCAGGCTTGGAGTCGCCACTGGCATGCCGAAGTGACCCTCAGAGGCAGGGAGGGCGCTGGCGGGGACAGGGAAGTTGGTATGCAGTGCGAGGGGCTGTAGGACATCCAGTCTCGCAGCAGGAAGCTGCCAACGCAGAACTGGAGGCCAGCAGGCCACATGCTCGCTCACTAGTAACTCCCCCAAATCCAAGGCTGGTGGGGCCGTCCCCATTTTCTAAAGGCTGCCATGTCACTGGGCTAAGAGGTGCCCAAACCTCAGTGTTCCTTCCACCTGTCGGACTGCCGGTCACGAAGTCAAAGTCACACCGCAGTCCACTAAAGGACACAGGGCATCCACCAAGTACTAGGAATCGTTACCACTACCCTAAGTCACGCAAGACACATGACCCGATGACTGGAGAGTCTGCCAGGTGCTGCCTGCGACAGCGCTCCCATGCACCACTCAACACCAGAGGAAGACCTGTCAGTGAGGAGGGCTGAGCAGGCCCACGGGTGGGGAGGAGGCAGGAGCTGCAGGAAGGCTTCTCTTACAGACAATAGCCTCAAAGGCAAGTTCCCGACACCAGTTGAAAGGACAGAAAACAGGACATGCACAAAAGCCCTGAAGGGTATCAGACCTGACCCCTGTTGAAACCAGCCAACCCTCCTGAGAGGTACAGGCGCAGGGAGCAGCGATCCTGAGGTCAGAGAGCCTCCTGCACCAGGCCCCTGGAGGTATGCAGAAAATGGCAGAAAAAGCTAGGTCGTGTGACAGGGTGAGATTTGACCAGGCCCTGGAAGCAGGTTAGCCTTCTCCACCACTTCCCTCTTACCTGCTGGCTCTGGTCAGGCCCCAATCCATTTCAAGCTTACTAACCCCCATAAGCTCTGCTGTCCGACAGAGCAGCCACTGGCCACATTAAGTCAATGGCCACAGGAGGCCAGGGCTTACAGTGCAGCCCAGATCATTCCCACCACCATGGGAGTTTCACCACACGGCACCGCAGCAGAGGCAGAGCCTCACTCCACCTCTGTGACTGACTGGAGCCTGGGAGCAGGGGCACTCGTTGGATGGTTAGTCAGAAAAGCAATTAATTATTCCTGGCCACCACCTAGGCCTAAGTCCCCTCAGCCTGATGAAAACTCCAGAACCACTCCCCAAACAAGGTACTCCCCAAATTCAGAACCACTCCCCAAACAGGGTACTCCCCAAGTTCACTTGGGTGGGAAAATGGATTAAAAAACCCAGTGTCCAACCAAACCCCACCCACCATACCACTGATTTCTTGGCATCTGCAGCCAGAGGAAGTGCAGGCGGCAGTGCCAGATGCTGGCGAAGGGAACCTTAGCTAGGCAGAGGTTCACGAGCTGGGGGACAGCACGGCCAACTTAGTGAGGCTTTGCTCACAAAGAGAGGCAAAACCAGCCACAAACCGGGAGGCTCTGAAGCGCCCCACCATTCCCAGCCCCGTGCCCCCAGCAGGATAGCCTCTTCACAACACGCTGGCCAGTGGAGGGCTGGACTCTGCTTCCTGCAGCCACCCCCCATGGCCCCTCACCTTGTAGAATTTCCTGAGGTTTTCTTTTTGAGTCTGGTTAATGACGGTGAGAACACGGGCAATGGATTTGCGGACAACTCGGCTAAAAAAAAGAGAGACACCAGTGAAGATGGTAATATACACAGCACTTCCCACCAGCCCATCCATATTCACCCCAGAGAATGGGGTTCTGGAGGCGCAAACACACGGGGCACTGGAACAGGCATCCCAGGAAGGGGAATGGAGCGACGAGCTGGAAAGTCTACTGCTTCAAAGCAGTCTGCTAGACAGGTGCGGTGGCACCTGCCTGTAATCCCAAGTACTTGAGAGACTGGGACAGGAGGACCATAGGTCAAGGCCAGCCTCAGCAAACTAGTGAGACCCTGTTTCAAAAAACAAGCCAGGTGCCAGGTGTGGTGGCGCACGCTTGTAATCCCAGTACTTTGGGAGGCGGAGACCGGAGGATCCGGGTTCGCGGCCAGCCTCAGCTCTATCTCTCTCTCTCCCTCTCTCCTTAGTGAGCCCCTCCGCAACTTCGTGAGACCCGGTTTCATAATAAAGTATAAAAAATAGGGCCAGGGGTGTAGTTTGGAGGTAGAACCCCTCTGGGTTCAATCCCCGGTACTGCAAAAAAAAAAAAAAAAAAACCAAGCCAGGTGTGGTGGTGCACTTGTAATCTCAGTAACTTGGGAGGCTGACACAGGAGGATAACAGGTTTGAGACCAACTTCAGCAGCCTAGAAGAGACCCTGTTTCAAAACAAAAAGAAGGGCTGGGGGTGTTGCTTGGAAGTAGAATGTCCCCAGTACCACACACATACAAAGCTGTTAGCCAGGCATGGTGGCACACACCTGAAATCCCAGTACTTGGGATGTCAAGTCAGGAGGATCGCAGGTTCAACAACTTAGTGAAACCCAGTTTCAAAATAAAAAGGGCAAGCCCGGTGAGGTGGCACACACTTGTAATCCCAGTACTTGGGAGGCTGAGACAGGAGGACCGCAGGTTCAAAGCCAGCCTCAGTAATTTAGCGAGAATCTCAGTAACCTAGTGAGACTATTTCCAAGTAAGAAAAATAAAATTGGGCTGGGGGTGTAGCTTAGAGGTAGAATGCCTTTGGGTTCATTCCCCAGTACGCCCCAAAAAAGGCTAGGGGTATAGCTCAGAGGTAGGATGCCTCTAGGTTCAGCCTCCAAAAAAAAAAAAAAAAGCCAAACAAACCACAAAACACCAAAAACACCACCAAAAAGCAGTCCTTTGGGACAAGAACAGAGGAGGCTTAATGGAGAGGTGGGGAGGATCAGGAAAAAACCTTCACTTCCATGCCTAGAATTTATCCTGAGGGCAATTAAGACACAACACCCCCCATCTGAATTAAAGGAAAGCAGACAGAATTGTGCCACAAACTAGGTGATCAGCCTACTTTAAAGAATCACAGGAAAGGTCGTTTACTCAGTGTGTGTATGACACTTGGGAAAGTGAAATGCAATGGGGAGGCTTACCTTCCCTGTTTACCAGGGATGGCTGGTAAACATGGTGTTGAGGACTCACCACACAACTTTGCTCCTGGGTCCCAACTCATTTGACCACTCCTCCCCTATCCTGGCAGGAAGGTTGTTTGGGGATAGCATTTGTTTTATTTTGCCGTACTGGGGATTGAACCCAGGGGCATTTACCTCGGAGCTATACCTCCAGCCCTATTTTTTTATTCTTTGTTGTTTTTCTCTTCCTTGAAACAGGGCCTCACTAAGTAGCTGAGGCTGGCTGAGAACCTGCAATCCTGTCTCAGCCTCCCAAGTACTGGGATTACAAAATGTGGCACGTTTTGTTTTAAAGGAAACCGCTCTCTGGGAGGTGAGCCATCCACCTGGTAGGATGTGGCAGAAGCAGAATCTAAAGGGACTGACTTCAAATCCATGCTCCTTTCACAAGCCTCCCTGATCCTTACCCAAGTAAATCCAGTTACTCTCACAAACTTAAGTATGGGGTGCAAGACACCCACCTACCAAGTGGGGCAAAGTGAGGAAAAACTAAACCAAGTGCTGCTGGGAGTCGGAAGGGTCCAGTCAGGCTTCGGAGACAGCATTAAGCTGGTTCTTTGGGGGCGCCCACAGGCTGAGCAAGGGCGCTGTAGAAGGAAGGACTCAGAGTGAAAGGCTCGCTGACCACAGGCTCACAGCGGCCTCCGGCGCGGCCTTAGGACGCTCAGGGGTAGCTAAGGGAGACTTCCGGAAGCCAACTTCCCAAGTCCACACACGTTCCCAGAGCGCACGCCCCTCGACTCCTACCACGTACATCTTGGAGAGCTTGGACGCCGCGCCGCCTGTCACTTTGGCGACGCGCAGCTGGGAAAGCTCCACCTTCAGGTCGTCCAGCTGTTTCAGCAGCTCCTCCTTCTTCTTGCCGCGGAGGTCCCGAGCCTTAATCTTGGCCTGCGCGCGAGAAAGGCCTGGGTCAGCCGCCCCGCGGGCCGTCTCGCCTCCGCCGGGCGGCCCGAGTCAGCACCCCAGCCCCAGGCCGTGCCCCGGGCAGGGCACCGGGGCCAAGCGGGCCCGCCCTCGCCCACGCGGGCCACCATGCAGGGCCAAAGCCCGCTGCGACGACGGGGCCCCAGCCGCGCGCGCTCCCCCGGCCCGGGCCCGGCGGAGAAGATGGAAGGAAGCGGGCCGCAGTGGCACTAGGCCGTCCTGCGCGGGGTCCCCCTCGGCGCGGCCGGTAGATGGGATCCCGGAGCCTGGCCCACGCCCCACGCCCCAGCCCCGGCGCCCCACAGCGCTCGGATGGCACCCGATTCCCTCGCCCTCACCATGGCTGCACGACCCGCCGCTGCCTGCGCCTAGAGAGAGAGGAAGGGGTGGGGCTGACCTCCGCATCTACTGCCGGGTGGCGGCGGGCGCGGCCAATGGCGCCGCGGCAAGGCCCTGGCTCCGCCCCCTCCCCGAGCGCGTTACGCCCCGCCCCTCCCGCGGAGCCGGCGCGGGGTCCTCAGAAGTGCGCCGGTGCCCTAGCATCCGGGCTATCTAGGCTGGCCCGTAGCCCTGCGCGGCGCAGTTGGGGAAACTGAGGCCTGGGGTGGGTGGCAGCTGCCTGGAGATGGCATAGAAAGGGCTCGAATCCATCTACTCAGTCATTTATTTGTTCATTCATTCATTCGGGAAATCTTGGAGATCTCCCAGCCTTTGGCTCAGCTGGGTGCTAGTGGTCTGGGGGGCGGAGGGGATGAAGGGTTAGGGTTTTCAAAGATGAACTGATAAGGCCCCTACCTAGCAGGAATTTAAGGTGCAAGGTGGACAGTACTTGGGAGGCTGAGACTGGAGGATCGGAGGTTCGTTGCCAGCCTCTCAGCAACTTAGCAAGGCCCTCAATTTAGTGAAACCCTGTTTCAAAATAAAATAGGGCTAGGTGTGTAGCTCAAAGGTAGAATGCTCCTGGACTAATCCCCAGTGTCACCAAAAAAAAAACAAAAAAAAAAGTGCAAGGGGGACGGGGAGTCATCTGTAATCCTAGTCTAGTGGAGGCAGCTGAAATAGCGTCCATACTTTTTTTTTTAAAAGTGAACCCAACCAGGTTTCAAATTCTTGCTTTGTTACCAGGAATTAGTTGAGATTCTTGGCAAATCCCTCCCCACCCCCCCCCTTTTTTTTTGTGGTACGGGGGTTGAACCCAGGGGCGTTCTACCTCCGAGCTACACCCCCGGCCCTATTTTTTTTATCCTTTATTTTGAAGCCGGGTCTCACCAAGTTGCAGAGGGCCTCACTAAGTAGCTGACCGGATCCTCCGGTCTCCGCCTCCCAAGTACTGGGATTACAAGCGTGTGCCACCACACCCAGCCCCTTCCCCTTTCTTGAGTCTCAGTTTACTCACCTGTGAAATGGGGTATTTATGAAGAGTAGAAAAGACACATAAAGCTCTCAGCACAAGACCTAATGCATAATAATCGCTCAAAGTATCATTGGTGTTAATATTCCCAGTGGAACAAACACTTCAGTTGAACCCTGAAAATTAGACAGGAATTCACAAAGCCGGAAGTGTTTTTTTTGTGTGTGTGTGTGTGTGTGGCACTGGGGATTGAACCCAGGGGCATTCTACTTCCGAGCTACACCCCCAGCCCTATTTTATTTTTATTTGGAAACAGGGTCTTGCTAGTTTGATGAGAGTCTCACTATTTGCTGAACCTGCAATCCTCCTGTCTCAGCCTCCCGAGTACTGGGATTATAAATGTGCGCCACCACACCCAGCTTATTCTTTATCTTGAAACAGGGTCTCACTAAGTAGCTGAGGCAGGCCACGAACCTGCCATCCTTCTGTCTCAGGCTCCCAAGTACTAGGATTACAGGCATGTGCCACCACGCCTGACTGGGAATGATTTTAGGCTGAGTGGGCAGTTCCACCGTTGCTCCAATCAGCAGACAATAATCAGTACTCAGTGTCACTCCACTGACATTAAAAAAGACATGCTACCTGTTTTGTGTTTGTGGTACTGGGGATGAACTTAGGAATTTTGCACCACTGAGCCGCACCCCTCGCCCTTTATTTTGATGCTGGGTGTTAAACCCAGGGGCATTCTACCTCTGAGCTACACCCCCAGCCCTATTTTATTTTTTTAGTTTGAAACAGGGTCTCACTAAGTTGTGGCATTGCTCATTAAGTTGCAGAGGACCTCACTAAGTTGCTGAGGCTGGCAGAAAACCTGCAATCTTCCTGTCTCAGCTTCCCAAGTACTGAGATTACAAGCGTGAGCCACTATGCCCTGCTGCCCTTAACAAGTTCTTGTTAAGTTGTTGAGGCTAGCATCAAACCTGTGATCCTCCTGCTTCAGCCTTCCAAGCACTGGGATCCCTGGGCCACTGCATCAGGCTAAGACACACCATTTTTTTTTTTTTTTTTTTGG
>PVJS01059407.1:0-11527 GCA_004027185.1 Glis glis | reverse complement strand
GAGAGAGAGAGAGAGAGAGAGAGAGAGAGAGAGAGCTGAGGCTGGCCGCGAACCCGGATCCTCCAGTCTCCGCCTCCCAAAGTACTGGGATTACAAGTGTGCGCCACCACGCCCGGCTCTGCTATACAGTTTTTAAAATGTTGTTTTTATTCTGTCAATGAGCAGATCTATAATTTGGATGCCTCTAGGTCCTCTGGAGGTATTCTTTCATGAAATAATATTACATATCCCCTCTTTCTGGAATCTCTCATAATGAAAAACGATGGGAAAATCCGTGAATTGATCCCCATTTTCCTAAGAACTCTAGAAGATTGTGTTCTCTTAGCGGCCCTCACCTTCTACTTTACTTTGTGTGTGTTGGGGAAGCTCAGGGATGTTCCTGCAGATGGCTCGGGCTCTCTGCTTCACACCATTCCACGCTGTCAACTCAGGGCCCTCTCCTTTGTCATACAAGGTCAAAGTCGAGCAGGACGGTGTTCTTTGTCTTCTTTACTTATTCCCTCCTCCATGTCCTCCATCCCCAGCCCTCTCCACCTGTGGGGAAGTGTCTTTCAGCACAATAATGCCTGACAGTGTGATGCATGAAGGAAGCCACCTTACAGGTGAGAGGGCTGGGTCTTGAGGATGCTCCTGATGGAGCCAGTCATGACTCCTCTAAGATAAAGCCAGGGATGTGTGGTCCAGACTTGGACACAAGAGCTAAGGGGGATTAGATCCAGGATCAGTTGTTAGAAGGATGTAGAGAAAGAAGAGAGAGAAGCTGAGGAAAAGGTCGTTCCCTGGGGTGCATACAAGTGGACACAGCATATCCTGGAAGGGATGCAAATGAAGTGCTCTGTGTGTCCTCTGAACTCCCTGGGAGCCTAGGGCCACTTTTCCTCCTCCTCCTCCTCCTCGTCCCCCTCATCCTCTTCTTCTCTTCTTTTTTACGGGTGCATTGTAGACATACATCATGATGAGTGATAGAGACATACATGCACACAGCACTTGCTAACCTCCCCCCAGCTCCCACCCCTCTCCCTCCCCTTCCCCTCGATATTGAAATTGGCATCGATAATTCTGTATATGTACATCGTGTCAATTAAAGTGTTTCCTTCACCAAATATCCCTCTCCGTACCCGCCTCCCTCTCCATCACTCCGCTGGGGTTTCTCCTCCTTTGTCTGGAGTCCCTTTTGTATTCCACTTTTTCCCCAGCTTCCACATATGAGGGAAAACATATGACCCTTCATTTTTTGTGACTGGATGATTTCACTTAGCATACTATTCTTTAGTTCCATCCATTTTCCTGTAAATGACATAATTTGCTCTTCTTTGTGGCTAAGTAGAATTCCATTGTGTGTTTATCCCATAATTTTGTGATCCATTCATTTGTTAGTGGACACCTAGGCTGGTTCCATGATTTGGCTATTGTGAATTGTGCTGCTATAAATATAGAAATGCATGTATTACTATAATATTCTGGTTTCAATCCCTTCGGAAAAATACCCCGGAGTGGTATAGCTGGATCATGTGGTGGTTCCATTCCCAGTCTTCTTAGGAATCTCCACACTGATCTCCAAAGTGGCTGCACCAATTTGCAATCCCACCAACAATGTATACAAGTTCCTATTTTCCCACATCCTTGCCAGCAATTATCATTGTTTGTATTTTTGATGACTGCCATTCTAATTGGGGAACTGAGGTGGAACCTCTGTGTGGTTTTCATTTGCATCTCTCTGGTTCCTAATGATGTTAAACATTTTTTATAGGAATTTAGCTCAGTCTCAGCTATTAGCTCAAACCATAGAGGGCTCTAAAGTAGCAACTTTCTGCCCTTCACAACAAGACAGGCATGTAAGAGAGATGATTTAGAAATGGGCACCACTCCAGAACACTCCCAGATCCCCCAGCGCACCAGCCCCCGTTCTCCATATGCCCTTCCTTCCCTTCCTGTTGTCAACAATACCAGGCTATGAGATATGGCCCTGGGGACATGGTAGCCACCCAAAAGAGGGAACAGAGAGGAAGCTGTGACAGATGTAGCAAATGAAATAGGAATCACATTTACCGTTGTACTTTTTTTTTTTATCTCCAAGGCTAACTGATTTCACAGGATTCTGGTTTCTCATATCCTAAATGATCATCAGTGAGTATAAGTGCTTAGATAAGGCCCCTAGGGCTAAACGACATAGGTCTGAGCTGCCAGGGTTGAGGCATCGTCACTGATGGGGTACAGTGGCCCTTGTCATCCCTAGTTGATAACACGTGCAATTTGGTTTGTGAAATGTGGGGGCGTGTTTCTCCCTAAAACTTCCACCAGTAGTTCTCGACCTTGGCAGTACCTTGAAGCTCCCTGGGTGATTCTAATGTAGAGAACCAGTGTCTACGCCTTCTCCAGCAAGCGGGCCAACCCTGTTCTCTAGTCTCTCTTCATTTTCCTAGTCCAAAATCCAAATGTCAAGACAATGAAAACAAAGAGTCCTCATTGTACCACGCAGCTAGAGACTGAGGTCACAAAGCATGATGGGCTGGAATCTGCCTCAAGAGGATCCTCGGGTCTCCACGGCTCCTACTCTACAAGGCAAATGCTAGACCTGGGAGGATTGGGAAGAACCTACTCAAGCTGTCGTCTTCCGTATCCTCTCTCCCTCCTTCCCTCCATTCTTTTGCCTTATTTGTTAAAGTATAGTTGAAAAATTAAAATTGTATCGATTTACAGTGACTGTAGATACTTCTGAAGGCCTTCGGGGTAGCAGACCATGAGAAATAGATAAAGAGAGCTTCAAAAAAGGGGAGAAGAAACCTTGGGGGGGTGAGAACAGAGAGAGGCAGATAAAGTCACAGCCTACTTCCCTGGTGATCTCTGAATGCTATCACCAGGCAGCTTGGCTGATGACCCAGGGAAGACTGTTAGTTGACTTTCTCCCCTTCTTCCATTTATTACTAGACTCCTTAGAGTTTTAGCTCCCCAGGTAAAGACTACAATTCCCAGCCTTCCTTGTAACTAGGTGTGGCTACATGTCAACTTTCTGTCCAATGGGGTGAGTGCAGGGGTTTCATGCAGTTCTGATTGGGCACTTACATGAAAGGGAGCTCCTTGCCCATCACTTCTTTTCCCTTTTCACTGGCTAGAAGCAATGGTGATGGCATGGAGCTCTTCTTGACCAAGCAGGTAGAGACAGCATTAATAGGATGCAGAAGCAACAGAATGGAAAGAATCTGGTCTTTGGAAAACTTTATGAAAATGAGCTACTCTATCCTCCTGGACTACTTAGCAGCTTGGATTTTCACACGAGAGAGGAATAAATGTCTATCTTATTTATTTTTTTTTTTAATTTTTTTGCGGTACCAGGGATTGAACGCAGGGGCGTTCTACCTCCGCGCTACGCCCCCGGCCCTATTTTTTATGCTTTATTTTGAAACCGGGTCTCACAAAGTTGCGGAGGGCCTCACTAAGTAGAGAGAGAGAGAGAGAGAGAGACAGGGAGAGAGAGAGCGAGAGCTGAGGCTGGCCGCGAACCGGGATCCTCCGGTCTCCGCCTCCCAAAGTACTGGGATTACAAGCGTGCGCCACCACGCCCGGCTATGTCTATCTTATTTAAACCACTATTGTTTTCATTTCTAAGAAGAAAAGAGCAGCCAAATCAAAGGCCCAACAAATACAGGATCAGAAGAAAAGACTTGCCCCCAAAGAAAAGACATTGGGAAATATTAAAAACCCTGATAACAGGAATAGTACCTTGTCCTTGTTTCTGCAAGAATTTGCTATCCGTGGGGTTAGACTAAAAGAAGTCTTGAGCCAGACATGGTGGTGCATGCCTGTAATCCTAGTACCTGGGAGGCTGAGACAGGAAGATCACAGGTTAGAGGAAAACTTCATCAATGTAATCGAGACTCTCAGTAGCCTTGCAAGACCCTTTCTCAAAACAAAATATAAAATTAGACTGGGGGGGTGTCACACACACACACACACACACACACACACACACGAGTCTGGAGCCAGCAACTTGTTAGGCTGATCATGGGATAACCTGAGTAAGTAGTTATCAGATCTAGCTGGAGTAGCAAAAACATTCTGGCAGTAGGGACACTATCCCTTGCTGAGAGCCTGCATGGGAGAGATAGGAGGAGGGGCTCCCGTGCCTGGCCCCTAAGTGTCTCCTCTCTCCTTATCCTTTTCCCCAGAGAGATTAGACAGGCTCCTGCTCAATCCTGACTTACTACTTAGAAAATATTAAAATGTAGTATGGTCCTCTCTACCCTTTATTTCCTATAAATTGGTATTTGGAGTTAAAGGCTTGATCAGACTCATTCTTTTATACAATTACTTCCTAGGTATTTGTGGTTCCATCAAGAGGAATATAATATATGGATATCTCCTTTTCTGTGATTAGCAGTCTTTGATAATGATTTCCCAGATCTGTTACTTAATTAGGGTTTCAAATATTGACATGCTAATTCTGGAGTACTTCCATGAAGAACGGCCCTCTTCCCCATCAATTATTTAGTTACCCCAAGGTAATTTGACTCTGTGTCCTTTGATAAGACCCAAGCAGTCCTTGGTAACTTCTCTGTTTCTGGTATGAGATGTTCCAGGAACCTTTTGTACAATTCTTGCTACAGACTTGGAATCAACAGTTTGTCTAAAATGCTCTGAGTTTTTATACTCAGAAATGCATTTAAATTCCATAGTCTGGGTTCTGGAGATATTAACTACTACCAACTAGGTCACTATTTATATGCTTGTTCAGTGGAAAGAGTAGTAAACACACAAACACTTTTTAAAAAAACAAAATCTTTGTAAATTTATATTGATATTGCAGTTCAATTTCAAACTGCTTTACTTAACCTCTTTGATTCTTTTTCTACTGAAAATCTTTGTACCCATAGACACCAACCTAAATATTTATTTGCTTTTTCTCACAATACACATGCAACCATCTCAGACTAATAATTATAATACCATCATTGACAATATAATCATTGAAAATGTTCAAGATTCATCTTGCAGTATTTGGGGTCTTTATCCTCTGTGGTTGTACCACAATTGATTCAACCGATCTTCTGTAGATGGGTATTTGCGTTATTTCCAGTCCTTTGCTTTAACAAGCAGTGCTGCTGGGTCAAGAGTATATGTACATGTAATCTTGCTAGAGATTGCCAAATTCCCTTTCATAAAGTTGGACTATTTTGCACTCCTGACCGCAATAAATGAGTGTCTTTCCTCTCATTGCCTTGCCAAGAGAGTGTGTAGTCAAAGTGAATGTTTTGTCTAGTCTGATAAGTGAGAATATCCCAGTGTGCTTTTCTTCTCTTTTTATGTCCTCTGAGGACATGCACTGTTCCCTGGAGGTACTGCAATACCAGGGCAATGTGTGGAGTGGACAGAACAAGCTCCTTTTTCATCTCCCTGCTCCAGAAATCCATTTAGTGTACCGTCCTCAAATAGAAGATGCATCAGATACTAAACTGATAAGAACAGATACTACACTTGATCTGAGCCAAAAGGGCTAAGTGGTTCTGAGTCGTTTTAATTTGTATCTCTGTTATGATGATCAAGGTTGATCAGGTCTTTAAATACATCCTATAGCTTCTGGTATGTATTCTTTTCATAATAATGCTTTTAGAAATTCTTCAGTATTTGCTGTGTATTTTCCTTTTATCTAAAAGTTACTTAATAAAGGATTTAAAAATTTCGGGTAGAAAGGCATTGTGAGTAGAGAATTGTTTGTAGTATCTTCTCTGCTTCATGATTGTTTTATTCAGGGGGCAGTATCTTCAGCTGAAAAGTTTTGGCTTTTTTATTTCTGTTTTCTTTTTGTAGATGTTTTGTGTGGATATTACCAAGTTCTTTTGCTCATTTTTCAAGTGTTTTCAAGAGGAGGGTAAAATTCTCAAGTATCATAGATGAAAAGCACCCTCTCCTACATGTACAATGAAGCAAAGTTTCATTAATAAATGGTACCTTTAAGGGAGAGGTGAGTCTTTTGGTTAGATGATAATTTTTTACTTCCTTCTTTCCCTTTACCATCAGCCTTCAATGGGGACCTCAATAGATAGAGAAAGCTTCTGAGGATTGCATCTGCTGGAGCATTGTGTTGGGTTGCAGGAAGATTCTAGAATCTGTAAGAATGATCTATACCAGATATAGTGAGACCAAGACATTTAAAGGTGTGTGTGTGTGCATGTGTGTGTGTGTGTGTGTGTGTGTGTGTGAGAGAGAGAGAGAGAGAGAGAGAGAGAGAGAGAGAGAATGAACACAGGATCTTATATATAACACAAGAGAATTTTCTTTCTTTTCTCCTTGGCTCTTTGCATTCAGAGAAATGGAAAGAATCTATATTTCATCTTTAAATTACAGTCCAGAAATGAAGTGATTCCAACAAGAGTTAAAAGGAGGGTCAGGCAAAAGTCATGCACACATATCACAATAAACCTAGGGTTTATACAAATGTACCCACATTGACTTTTTGTTACTGGCATAGCAGCTATACCACCATACTTCAGGGAAGAGATAAGAAAGAAATAGAGAGGAATTTATAGCATTACATGCTTATATTAGAATACCCAGAATATATTAAGGGCTCCAAAATAATAAATAAGAAAAAGATAATTTAAAAAATCAGCAAACTATTTACACAAGAGAAATTCAAATGAACCAAACAGCAACAGGAAAATGGTCTACCTCTTTAGGAATTAGGAAAACATAACTTAGAGACATAGTATGTAAGTACCCAACCACTAGTCTGGCCAAGTTTAAAAGTTTGGCAATATCAAGGATTGTAACAGGAATAATAGGAGTAATAGGAATTCCTAAAGTTGCGATGGGTCTATATAATTTGGAAAAATTATTTGACATTATCAGCTAAAATTGAATATATGCATATCATGTCATTAGCTCTAGCATTTTTACTCCTGGGATATACTCTATCTTTTAGAAATGGAAGCACATTCTATCAGTACACATGGAAGAGAATGTTCATAGGCAAAAATCTGTAAATAAACCCAATGCTCATTACTGTAGAATGAATGAATGCATTATAGTATATTCATTGGCATGCTGGCTGATGTTAAACAACAGGGAGGAAAAGCTCTGATTTGTAGCATTTGCCAACTTTCACAGTGTAAATACTCCCATCACGGCCAATTTCAAGCTTCTAATATGACCTCAACTAGCTTACATGATCCATGAATGAACAATCATGAGCCTGGACCAGCTGGCTCTAGTACATCACTGAATGTATTTCTATGTTGTAATACTATACAGCAATAAAAATGAACGAACTATAGTTACAAGAAACAGCATGGATGAATCTCACAAACATAATGTTGAGCAAAATACAAAAGAATGTGCAGAGCATGATTCCATTCATACAAAGTTCAGTAAGCCAAATGAAACCATAATGTTTAGGGATACATACATATTCATGTGGTCAAAGTATAAAGAATGGTAGGGGAGAGTTTATCCTGAATGTGAAAATAGTGGTTAACTCTAATGAAGAAGAAGGAGATTATAAATGGAAATGGGATATGCAGTGGATTTCCGGGGTGCAGGTAATGTTCTATTTCTTGACCTCATGAAGTTATACAAATGTTCTCTTTATATATATTTGTTAAACTATATGTAGAGTTGTGCACATCTTTTTGCATGCAGGTTAAATTCAGTGGTGTGCTAGACTCTGCTGGAGCCGGCTCATACCATGTCATGAGAACCAACTATGCATATCTCTTCCCAACTCTGTATTCAGTGATGGTATGTTGGTAGCTTGAAATCAGCCATGTTCAGAGCATTTACACCACAGAAATTGGCAAACACAAAAAAATAAGGACTTTTTCTTTTTTGGTGAAGAATGGGTTTAGCAACCCATTTGACAGTATATTTAAAACATACATATGATTCACAGAATTGGCATATTTAAACTCATGTTGAATGCCCCCAGCAGTTGCAAGGCAAAACTGGATCCTCAAAAAACTAAACATGACAAGATTCCTGCAATGAGAAAGACTTGACAGTTGTGAAAGAGAATTGGTTGTGAGAAATGTGAAGAGATGGGCATTCTCCATTATTTGATGAATGAAAATCATTACTTTGATGGTAAAATTAAGGATTCTATCTAGTCATCTATCCTTAAAGAAAATGTTCTTGATGAATACTTCGCAAGATGGTAAAAGATTGAGTGAATCAGAAGCTTTTCGGTCTGCCATTCAACTTGACTGTCTCAGTTTCCACCAAAAAGTGGCCCCAAATGTCATACTACACCAACTCGTTGGCAGTATTATGAGCAGCTCTCCTTAGTGATTACCTGTCATAACTTGTGTGTCAGTGAAAAAACACTGTTGTTTTTACGTATATACTAATGTGAGTCTATGTTCTCAAAATTTGGGGACCCTAACATAGGGTTATTTGATGACACTTTTGTTCATTTCAGCTTTCCTGATGGTAAATGCTTCAAAATATTATTTTGTATTAAAATAATCCTGTATCTATTAAAATACTGAAGTTTTAAAATTTCATTCATTTTCAAAAGAAACACAAGCCCATAGGGAAATTTGGGGCTTGTGCATGGCTTCCTGATATAATGCTTTCAGATCCCCAGGAGGGTGGGCTATGTACCACTTCCAATATCTCTAGGGCTGTTTATATAGAAAGGTTTCCACTGTTGGAATCTGATACTAAAGAATTTAATTATAAAGTATTATCATTTCAGTTGAAACATGAAAATAATGGATTTAGCTAGATGTTCATATCCTCATATAAAATCCTGTCATGTGGAAACTTGACTTAAAAATATTGCTTTTGGCCAGGCGTGGTGACACATGCCTATAATCCCAGTGCTTGGAAGGCTGAGACAGGAGTTATCGCAAGTTCAAGGCCAGCCTCAGCATCTAAGCTAGACTCTGTTTCCAAATAAAGAAAAAATAAAATATAGAGCTGGGGGTATAGCTCAGAGGTAGAATGCTCCTGGGTTCAACCCCTAGTACCATGTGTGTGTGTGTGTGTGTGTGTGTGTGTGTGTGTGTGTGTGTGTATGCTTTCATTTGGGGAGGGAATGAGGGATGGGGGTGTGAGAGATCTCTTCTTGAATGATTTTGACTCATTTGTTTTAAGAACTAAGAACTGGGACATCAAAGGGTTTATAAAGACAAACATAGAGCTTTGTTATTTTCCCACAGGTGTTTGAGAGGAGGGTTTGAGTTCACAGTGAGATGGGAGGGATGAAAGACACTCACGCACAGGAAAGTTATCTTATGGTTGCTGATCATTGGAACACCGAAATACACTCAGAGCTGACTGGTGAGAATCAACGTTACAGGGGAGTGAGCGCCCCGGGCTGTGGTCATCTGCCTTCTCCAAGTTCTCGCCCTTACTTTCTACCAGTCTGGCAAACCCATGAATTCATCTCACTGCCCTTTCTTGGCCCTATACTCCCCTATCCAATTCTTTTTGACAGTGTGGGGCAGGATTTGATTCATGGTTTTGACATGACATAAACAGAGCATTCATCCATCACCATATTTAATACCCATGTCTCCATGGGCAGTTCCACCCCAAGGTATCATGGGGATGACTGTCACAACATGTTCCCAGGAGTTAGAGGACAAAGACAGTGAGTTCCTCAAGCTGTCGGAACCAAATCTAAGTCATCTTAAGAGGGGAATCGTTTCCTTTAATTAAGGAATCTCCTTTTCCGAAAGTCTCCTTTTTGTGCTTGCCCCAAAGTACTTGTAAGTATGAGACTAGAACTGGTTAGTGGCGTGTGACTTTTGGTTGGCTGATATTTCTAC
This sequence comes from Glis glis, assembly GCA_004027185.1. NCBI lineage: Eukaryota > Metazoa > Chordata > Mammalia > Rodentia > Gliridae > Glis > Glis glis. The sequence continues at coordinate 1,760 of PVJS01059407.1, read as the reverse complement.
TAAATTATTTTTCACACAGTTGTGGTACACCATGGTGTGAGGACATGTTAAAATCAAACCACAGGCATTGTTGCCGCACACCAAGATGTGATATTCCAAGCAATTGGCGGGAATTCTTTTAGAACTATTTTCAGGTGAAGGAGGTTTGCGGTGAGCAGGCTGTGCCCTGCTCGAGTTACTTCACAAGGTATCCAACAGCAGCTTTCATGTTATGTCAAATCCTGCAGCAATAGTTTGCCATGAAGCCAGGCATGGTGGTGCACACCTATAATCCCAGTACTTGGGAGGCTGAGACAGGAGGATTAGAGATTTGAGGACAGCCTCAGCAACTTAGCAAAACTCTCAGCAACCTAGCAAGACCCTGTTTTGAAACAAAAATTGTAAAAAGGGGGTGTAGCTCGGAGATAGAATGCCCCTGGGTTCAATCCCCAGTACCAAAACAAAACAAACAAACAGTTTGCTATGAGTTACTCCATGTTGGCTACAAGTGCTAAGGTAGAATGACTCTACACCTTGTTTGTACAAGTAAACAACTATCATTGGCATGGCACAACTGTAAGGCACAGATTGATAAATAACTTATTTGTGCCAATTTATCTGTATCTGGAGTACCTGGCCATGTGGACATCCCAAATCACATCAGGCATACCAGACAAGGGAGCTCATCAACCTTGTAAAATATAACCCCCCATGGTGGGGAGCACCCCAAGAATGGTCACAGCGGTACACCAGCCCTATCATCTGGTCACTTGTCACGAGCCTTGCCCTGGAAAATCACCACAGTGAGGAAGCTCTGATTCTCTGTCCCTGGGCTCAGAGACTGCTCAGCGTGGTCTCTCCTGCCCACAATGACCATGACCACGACCATGCAAGACTCACTCCAAGCGACACCTCCAGCTGACACTCTGAAACCGCCCTGGGACCCTTGACAACTCTGCTGGACTGGTTCCTTAAAGCTCTTATCTGACCACCCACAGTTACTCTCTGCATTCCCTCCCCATTTAGCCTCCTGCACCCCTGTGCCACGTTAACCCTTCCTTAGCCTTTCTGTAAACTACTTATGTCATTGTGTAAAGTGTAAGGTATGATTTGAATGTTTTAGGTATTAGAAATAAAGATTGGAATAAAAGGCTAGCCATGGTAGTGCATGCCTGTAGTCCCAGTACTTTAGAGGCTGAGACAGGAGGATTACAGGTTCAAAGCCAGTGTCAGCTACTTAGTGAGTCCCTGTTTCCAAATTAAAAAAATAGGACCAGGGAGTGTAGCTCAGAGGTAGAATATCCCTGGGTTCAATCCTCAGTACCACAATTAAAACAAACAAAAAGACTGGAATAAGATAATTTGCAATTGCCTCGGTCATAATACAAGTGAACCAGGAGTATTTTCGGTGAATTGTCAATGCTGAAAGTGGTGTAGCTTGTGAATTTACATTAGTCAGTAAATTTTGACATTGTGTAAAGACATAAATGTATGTGGTCTATGCTAATGACACAGCTCACTCATGCCAGCAGTTTATTAGAATTATTTGTGGAGCTCTTCAAAAACCAAAATATAAGCCTCAGCAACTTAGCGAGATCCCCAGCAACTCATAGCAAGACCCTGTTTTAAAACAAAAAAAGCCAGGCATGGTGGTGCACGCTTGTAATCCCAGTACTTGGGAGGCTGAGACCAGAGGATCCGGGTTCACAGCCAGCCTCAGCTACTTAGTGAGGCCCTCCGCAACTTAGTGAGACCCTGTTTCAAAATAAAGAATAAAAAAA
>PVJS01059406.1:0-11527 GCA_004027185.1 Glis glis | reverse complement strand
GATATTGGGATTCATGTTTGAATGCTGTATGAATGATGAGATAATAGTTCCTCTTCTACTGATCTGCCATAAATATTAGTACACCGTTTTTAGAGTATCTACTTGGAAAATGCAGATGCAAATGTACCTTCAGGTAGACTGTTCTTCACTTGCCTGGTATATATACTAATCGTATTGGTTAATGAGAGATGAAATTATAGAAATAGAGAGCTTAAATTTAGACTTTGTTTGGATTCAATGCATCAAATACCTGAAAAACATGAATGTTGAATGTGACCTGGTTGTATACTTCTTAGTATATAGACCAACAGGATTTATTTAAATGCTTTTTTGGCCAAGATGATGTCATTTTCCTCCCTTGCCCCACTATTCAGTTATGTTTAAAAGTTCCTTTATTTTCAATATGGACACTTTCCCAGAAAAAAAAATGCAGTAAAGAACATACACACATCCAGGTGTGGTAGTGCACACCTGTAATCCTAGTATTTGGGAGGTTAAGACAGGAAGATCACAGTTTCATGACCAGCCTCAGCAACTTAGCGAGGCCCTGTGCAACCTAGTGAGACCCTGTTTCAAAATAAAAATTAAGGCTGGGGATATAGCCCAGAGGTAGAATGCCCCTGGGTTCCATCCTCAGTAACACATACACACATACAAAGAAGAACATACACACACAACAGCACACAAACACTTATAGACCCCCCCATGCATACACACACACACACACACTTTTACAAGAGTAACTATATATATTGTGATAATCTTCATAAATTTCAGAAGAAATTTCTTGTGATTTTAGGCTTGATGCTTTATATGAATATGTAATTATTTTAGGGGATACTTATCAATATTCATGTAACTTTTATAATCTACTTTAATTATAGAGTCTGTGTTTCTATTACATTTTTATGAAATTTATCAAACTGAAGGAAAGCAGAAAATGTAATTTCAACAGAATCATTAATTCATTGCTCCAATATGTCCTCCTGATATTAACTTTTGTCAGGAGATGATGCTCCTGTGTGTGTGTGTGTGTGTGTGTGTGTGTGTGTGTGTGTGCATGTGTGTGCATGTGTGTGTATCTCTGTCAGGCCAACTAGTTTGGAAGTAGCGTAATATTTCATAACTTGTATAGTTTCCCCTTAACTTGATCATCCTTTCTCTCTTCGTAGAAACTAAAAAGGTATAAAGCATATCATGTTAATATCATGTTATATAATATATATATATATGTATGTATGTTCAACTCATACTGTGCAATAAAAGAAAAAATAAATAAAGATAACATTATAATAGAAGATTATGATCTGAAGAGGGCTATATAAATCTGAAAAAATAAGCATAGACATGATAGCTTGGGGACTGTCCTGACATGGAACTCTACTAAAACTTGCACTTAATTTTGCTGTGTTCTTTTCTTAGGAAGACTTTCATTTGCACTTCTAAAAGACTTACATCACTTTTATATACCAAACATTAAGTACCAAACATAACAATACCATCTGGGATATTTTTTTACTACTCCTTAAAAACATTTTGTTGGAGTATAATCAGAAACTCACACCACAGCTAAATCTGTACCTACATACCTATAGGAATGCATAAAGCCTGGATTTGGGAACAATGTATTTATATCTCCACTGAACTTTAAAAAATAGCCTAGTTATCTAAACTGAATCTTAGTTTATCCCTTTGCAAATAACAAGAATCATCAAATACTTCAGGCGTCTTTAAAGTGAGGTCATGGCACACCCAAGGAATAGGGTAAGTGTCTAACATCTCCTTGGATAGTCAGAAAATCTTCTTTGAACACACCTGATGTTCATAAAGTGGAACACTCCTGCTGCCAGCTAGCTTAGGTGAGCTTGGATTTCATGTGTATTCCTTTTGAGATCTTACCAAAATATATTAGAAAGGCAGGATGAGCTTCAGACACTAATATGCAATAAGTAAGTGATTTATTTGGATAGCCAAGAGAGAAAAGTGAAGGTGCTCCGATGGAAGGGTGAGATCCCTGGACAGAGTCAACTGTCGGCGACTGTGTGTTCACCTGCCACTCTTATGGTATAGTGAATCTTTGAAAGGTTAATTTCTCAATATCCAGGCAAGATCAAAACTGCTTTGTGGTATGCATTCTCAGAGTATTAAGTTTAAAGAAGCTGTGTACAGCATTGCTTAGTTCCTAATTGATAAATACTGCTAAATACTAATTACACAATTTCAAAGGATACTCTAAAACTCGTGCCAGTTTTCAGGATTGTAGTCATTACTTCATGACATTCCAAATTAAGGTAGCCTTGTGGTCATGGAAAGTGTGTATAGGTAGTAAGAAGAACTTTAGAGTTTAGACGTTTTTTTTAAATAAACAGAATAAATAAATAAATGGAATGTCTCCAATGTCCAACATTTCCACCAGCAAGTTAATGTAAGCTAAATATATATATATACATATATATACATATATATATGTATATATATAATTCTCCAAAAAGCTATGTTTCATTTTCTCTTTTTCATTTTTTTATAATTTCCCAAATGTTCAAATATGAAAAGACAATTAAGAAGATTAAAAATATTTGTATAAGTTCTTAGCAAACTGGAACTATATACCACTAAATACATGGTATTTTTCTGTTCTTTCTGAGTAATGAGCTTCTTGTGTCAAAACTCTAATGAATATTTCATCTTCATATGGAAAACTTGCATGGGAATGCACTTTTTCCTGTAAATTTTTCCCCTGATTTCTGAGGTTTTAGGATTATATTATTGTACCATGTGATCATTTTCATTTATAACATTTTCTACTAGATGGAGTTGAGGCTTAGCCACCTGTTTTAATAAAGGAAATTATGAAATTGAAACAAAAGTTTCAATAACAATAACAGATGTTTATTAGATAATTGCTATGTTCTGGACACTATGTGAAGTGCTTTGAGCAGATTATCGTAACAATCTTTTATAATTATATTATTGTGCCCCATCCATTTGAAAAAGTACTTTATTTTTTTAGAGAAGTTTAGGCTCACAGTCAAATTGAGAGGAAGTTGCAGAGATTTCCCATGTACTCCTACACAAGGTGGGCAGGAGAACATTTGTTATAGTCGATGAACTCACACGGACACGCCCTCAGCACCCAAAGCCCATCGTCTACATTAGGATTCACTCTTGGTGTTGCACATTCTACATCTTTGGATGAGTAAGAGGACCACAGAAGATTTTTAAGGCAGTGAAAATACAATACTATAAAATATGATACTATAATGACAGATAAGTGCCATTCTTTTTTCCAAGCTCCCCTTGTTTAGATGAGGAAAATGAAGCTTAAATTGAGTATCTCTTACCCAAGCACACTTTACTAAAAAAGAATGAGCTGGAATCAAACTCTGGAATCATAAATGCAATTCTTTTTGTCATCTTCTCTTAAGAAAGTATTCTAGATGCAGATTTATATACCTTTTCATCTGTAATTCTACAGTATTTTTATCTCACTGTATATTTGAATTTTTAGTCTAAGACCACTTCACTTGGCTAAATACGCAATAAAGGCTATTAATAAAAGTAGATACAACCTAAATTCACATAATTTGGTTATTATGCCATAAATTTTGGCTTGGACTTAAAACAAGTTTGATTGGTGTAATAAAGAATGAAACAGTTGGACACAACTGGTAATGAGTGATAAGAATCACAGCAATATAAACTTATAATAAAAAGTCAAAGCTAGACCTGGTGGTGCATGCCTATAATACCAGTACTTGGGAGGATGAGACAGGAGGATTACAGTTTCAAGGACAGTCTCAGCAATTTAGCAAGATGCCTTAGCATAATCCCATGTCAAAAATAACATAGGGTTAGGGGTATAGTTTGGAGACAGGATGTTCCTGGGTTCAATCCTTAGTACCCTTTCCCCCTTACACACACACAGACACACACATACACACACACACACACACACACACACACACACACGTCCAAATAACAAAAAGTCAAAATACTTAATCTATTTTCTGTATAACTGAAACTCTCAAAGGGTAAAAGGTGATTTAGTAGTTTATGGAACACACAGATGCTGGACTAAGCATCCAATTTCTTCTTCATGAGGCAAATCTCAACTAGGAATATTATAACCCCCCTATCTTCTTTTATATCATTTGCATTATAGGCTAATACTTTTAGGAATAAAAAATTACCTCAAAGTGTATGCATATATGTGTTTCTTAAAAAGCATAGTGAAAAACAAGACAATCTCAGACTTATACAGCATTATTGAAGAGTTTGTTCTTAGGGATCATAAATGTATTTCCAACTATTTTATGCCACTTTTAGAAATTCACTAAGACTTGTTACTCATTTAGGGATTGAGCCTCATATTGCTGACTTTAAGCCATCTGTCTTTATGAAAATTTTGTTATAATATGTTTGAAAAACATCTTACCATGTGTAACCTAAAAAGACTTATTCTGTGGTTTGGTTTGATGTACTGGGTTCTAGGAAATTTGGAACTTCTCTTGGCCTTCTGCCAAGAATGTAGTTCAAAATTTAAGTTGTGGTGGATAACTTTATACTTGATAAAATACTGGTCTAGTAAAATTATTGCTCAACCAATAATGCTATGAAACTTTTGAATTTGATATCCATAATACCTAGTTACCTCAGAGTTATACTGTCACCTGAATAATAAATTATGTAGCAAAAAAGTTATGAAACCTTAAAGTATTATAAAATGTATTCTACTTGTTATTAATAAGGTCTATGTTATTTGATTTAGAAGATAAGTATTTGCTTTCATGGTATCTGAGTTAGATGCTAAAAATATTTAGTAGATAATAGGCCTCCTGTCAAAACTCATCAGATATTCTTTGAACCTTTGAATTTCCAATTCATATAATCTCCTCCTGGGCTGATTAATTGAAAACCATTCAGCTGAAATACTGTTGCTCTTCCCCCTGCACCACAGTTTTATTCACATGATTTGATCTACATAAGGTAAAAAAATCCACTATACATACTACTTCAAAAGTAGTGTATATAAATAAATTAAGTCCATATATTGAAGAGCTAATTAATCAACTAAACAATCCTGGCTAGAGTAGTAAACATAAGAAAGAGGGTTTTGTGTTTTTCTTTAAAATAGTTTTGAGATTTATTTTTATGCATTGTCTGTTCTAATAGCTTATAGAGTACACAGAACTCCTACAGATCAATACAACAATTTACAGACCCGTCAGAGTATATGAAGGGAACTCATTTAAATTACTCAAGCACTCTTATAAGAAGCTCTTTTAAATCTAAATAATAGATTCCTCGCAAAAGGAAGGTTTATCAAAGCGATCTTTTTTTTCAAATGTTTAATGACAATTTCCTATGAACTAAAACACCAGGTAGAAACTCTTTTTTTAGTAAAAGCAAGATTCACATACAATTATTTCAGGTATTAAAGTTTCCAGAGCTGTTCAGGCATTAAAGTTTCTAGAGCTGTTTTGTATGAAAGCCAGTAATAATATATGGTAAGCCTCATTTTATAAATCATTCATATGGATTTTATAGAAGTTTAATGAATTGCCCAAATGTCAAATTAAACAGATAACCAGATTCTTCATTCCTTATTCAGTAATCCTTTTGCTATACCACATTAAATATTTCTGTCCCATTGTACCTTTGACACATATACCATATGCTGGTCAGCTTGAATAGAGAAAATGAACTTGAGCATGAAAATGGTACAGGCAGTGCCTGCCCAAGAAAGAAATTCAAACCCTCATGTGTAGCATCTGCAAGATAAGTAGGGGAAAAAAGCAGAGTAAATGTGAATGACTAAAAACCACAGCAAAGAAGAAGTAGTAATGTGTAAAATTCAAGAATAAAGAAAAAGAGAGTGCAAGTAAGAAAGAAACATAAGAAAATCCAGTAGTTTATAGTCATGTATTATACTGGTTTACTACTTTGTCCAGTAGGTAAGAAGTCCAAAATTTTCTGCTTGTTACAATTTCTCTAAATACACAAGTCCATAATTATCATCTTTGTACAACAATTCCAAAAGTACAACAATAATAAATTCTACAGTAAAGGTTTTCAGATAAATTGGCATCTGTTCAAAGATAAAAAGGTAGTCATCTGGATTTATTCCTTTTTTTTTTTTTTGCGGTACCGGGGATTGAACACAGCGGCGTTCTACCTCCGCGCTACACCCCCAGCCCTATTTTTTATACTTTATTTTATTTATTTATTTATTTATTTATTTATTTTGCAGTACCGGGGATTGAACGCAGGGGCGTTCTACCTCCGCGCTACGCCCCCGGCCCTATTTTTTATACTTTATTTTGAAACCGGGTCTCAAGAGGTTGCAGAGGGCCTCACTAAAGAGAGAGAGAGAGAGAGAGAGAGAGAGCGAGAGAGCTGAGGCTGGCCGCGAACCCGGATCCTCCGGTCTCCGCCTCCCAAAGTTACAAGCATGCGCCACCACGCCGGCTGAGGATTTATTCCTTTTCACCCAGAAGAATGAGCCAAGGAGCCATTAGTAGAGAATAAACAAAAAGATGGGAAGAGAAAAAGAGAAGAAAGTAAGAGGGCCGAAGGAGAAGGAAGGAAGGAAGGAAGGAAGGAAGGAAGGAACAAATCAAAATGTTCAGGAGATCATCAGTGGGCCAAAGTTTTTCAACATGTATGGTTATTACAGAAGGCTTTTGGAAGACTGGTAATTGATGGAGAAGAGGGGATAAATCCTTGCAGTACCTATGAGGAGAATGCAGTGGAGACAACTTGAAATATCTCTACAGGGCCTGGAGTGGTGGCGCACGCTTGTAATCCCAGTACTTTGGGAGGCTGAGACCGGAGGATCCGGGTTCGCAGCCAGCCTCAGTTCTCTCTCAGCTCTCTCTCTCTCTCTCTCTCTCTCCCTGTCTCTCTCTCTCTCTACTTAGTGAGGCCTCCACAACTTTGTGAGACCCAGTTTCAAAATAAACTATAAAAAATAGGGTCGGGGGTGTAGCGCAGAGGTAGAACACCCCTGGGTTCAATCCCCGATACCGCAAAAAAAAAAAAAGAAATATCTCTACAAAGCTTGAGAGATTCAGGACTCACAGATACCAGGCAGTGGTGGGTTGTGGGAAGGAGACTCTGTGAAATGAGCCTTAACTGAAAGTACAGAAATAGATCTATGAATCAACTCCCTTCAAACCCCAGCCATACATTACTAAGAAAGGTATTAAGAAGGAAAAAGAAAGAAAATTAGAGGCAGGACAGGAAGTGGATGATCAAGGGTCTTTTCAAGATACAGTAGTCACTGAGGTATCTACCAGGTAACAGGGGAAAACCTTTTAAACAAATGTCTATACAGTTGCAAATATAGTGAAATTTATAATGCCATTGATGTTCATCAGATACCTGTAGAATTTTCAGAGAATAATATGCATTACCTACTCAATGCCACGCTTCGATCTAAATTGTACAATTGTATAGGACATTCATATTTCTAAATGGGAATGACATGTATCTAAGAGTTTTTAACAAATGGAGCAAAATACTAGATATTTTTTATATGGAAGGATTTAGAGAACTGGAACAATAGTTAATAGAGATCTCTAGGAGAAAATAAGACAAAGCAAAATGATTCAATAAAATAGCTGATTATAATAGCAGATCAGTGGACACATTAACTATGCATGAAACAAAGGAAAATGTACACATGCGCAGTAATCATCATCCATATGGGGGCATTTAACCCTTGGTTGTGAACACCATTTACATAAAGGTATTGAAGAAACTATTTATTTTCACAGTTTGTATTTGAGCTATAGACTGGTAATTCTTAACCCTGACCTCAAATGATGTCTTAAACTAGGATGACCTCAAACTGGAATGTCTGGTGTCAAGGCCCAGGCATGAGCCTGTTTGTAGAAGTACACCAGATCTATTATATAGCTAAGTTTAAGAAACAAATAGTTACATATAATATAGACAAAATACAGCTATCAACTTTAATGGTTTCAGAAGAGAAGGTCAATCAATTTTTAAATGATAAGAGAAAACTATGGATGATAGAGGCCAGGAGTTCACAAGTGAGGAGGTGTGCCAAAGGAGAGTCAAGAAGAGTGAACTCACTGTCTAAGGCTCTTTGCTCCCTATGTCTATCTTGACTGGTCAAGAGTGCAGAGTCCATTCTGAGCAGTGTCCTCCTCTCCAAGTTGGTGTTAGCCAGCTTTCCATCACTGTGACAAAATACCTGACAGAAATAATAAGAGGAGGAAAGGTTGGTTTGGGCTCATAGTGTCAGAGGTTTTAGTTACGATCATCTGGCTTCACTGCCTTCAGGCTGGTGGTGGAATAGTACATCATGGCAGGGAGGGTATGGCAGAGGAGACTTCTTATCCCATGGTAGCCAGGAAACAGAGAGAGAGAAAGGGCCAGGGTTTCAATATCCATTTCAATTATACACCCAATGACCTAACATCCTCCAACTAGGCCCCGCCTCCTAAAAGTGCCCACTTCCCAAAAGTGCCATAGGCTGGCACTAAGATTTCAGCACACCAGACTCCGGGAACCACTTAAGGTCCAAACCATAACAACATTATTATATATTTTGAGTATTAACTTTTATTATATCCTTCCCTAAAATAATGAAGATAATATATTTTCTTCATGTTTGATAGGACCAAAACATGTTTGAAAATTATATAAAGTTGCAAGATTATCAGAGAAAAGAACTAAAATTAATAATAACTATACTGAAAAGATGTGCAGAGGTAAGAAAGGAGTAGTTAAGTAAATTGTCAGATAATTTCAAAAGTAGCTCACTAAATGATTCTAGTAATACATGTATCATTGATTTAAGTTTAATAATTAACTAAAGTTTAAACATGATTGCCTTTTTTAAAAATATGGGGCTGATATTGCTAATTGTGCTCTTGCTTCTCATAGTAAATCTGCACTATTAGCTTTTTGACTATTTACATATATTAATTGATGGAAAATAAATGAAATGTAGTTTAAATAATAATTACATATTGAACGCCATTTGTATCTTGAAAAATAAGAACACTTATTTGAAATTTACTTTTCCTGAAATCAGATACTATAGTAATAAAGGCATATCCATGTTGATAGTAGCACAATTCACAATAGCCAAACTATGAAACCAACCTTGCTGTCTATCAACAAATGAATGGATTACAAAATTATGGAATATACACACAAAATTATGAGATATTGTTGAGTAGATATGGAATTCTACTCAACAATAAAGAACAAAATTATGTCATTTGCAGAAAAATGGATAGACCTGGAGAACATTATGTTAAGTGAGATTAGCCAGTCACAGAAAGTGAAGGGTCATATGTTTTCTCTCATATGTGGAAACTAGGGAGTAATTGGGATACCAGATGGACTTCAGATAATGGAGAAGAAACTCTAGTCAAGCCAGGGAAGTGGTCTAGGGGAAGGGCAGGGGCTGAGAATCAATGAAGGAATCACTTCCATTGACATTATGCACATATGTGAGAATACCAATGCCTATTTCCATATCCTGTATGGAGAAGGGGGAAGTGGGGAGGGAGCTGGGAGAAAGCCCACCAAGTGTTGTGTGCATTCGTGTCACTATCACTATGAACTACAGTATGATGTGAGACTATAATGTGCCAATAAAGGTATAATATAAAAAATAAAAATTAAAAAGGAATATCAATACATTTTATGCAGAGATGTAGATATGGGCAGAAACAGATAAGAGTTCTTCTGATCCACTTATTACATACCACTGATCATTCTCCCCAATTGCACTGCTACTTTTCGTGAGTGGTTTTTCTGTATGATTATTACTAACCATAATAAAATATGTTTCCTCTGCTGGGAGAATTCACCTCCAAGAATTACAAATTGTTTATGGATTCCTCATGTTTTTAGTGTCATTCAGTAACCTGTTTTTTTTTTTTTACTTAGCAAGGAAACATATTTAATGAAAAGCAAAGGATCTCTTCTAGAAGGCTGTGTAATAATCTCATTTTCTTCTCAGTTGTGATTTCCATTAAACCAAAGATATACACAACTGAATTGTTCATTTTTCTGCTGATGGTTACTTTGGCACAGATATTTCTAATTTTCTAATTTCTTACTTACTTATAAAAATATGACTTCTAATATAGTATAATTACTTTTACTACTAACAGGACTGGAATGAGGCAGGGATATGCAATAGTAAGGACAGCATCTGAGAGGACTAGTTTGATTAAAAGAAATTTCCAAAATTAGCTGCAGAAAAAATATCTAATTTGAATAAGAAATAAACTACTGGCCAAATAATAGAAATACTTATGGGAAAAATAAAAGGAGAAAACATACTTTTATCTACTGTAAATCAGTTAAGTTTTCATTTAGGGCAACACTTGAAGGAATGATAAGAGACTTACATTTTATTTTATTTTATTTATGTTTTTATTGGTGCATTGTAGTCTCACATCACAGTGAGTATCAGTTTGGAGTTTGATGTTAACATACATGCACACAGCTCTTGGTGTCCCTCACCCCCCACCTCCCCTTCACATGTAGCACTGAGAATGATGTTGGTATAATCTCATATATACACATTGTTTATGACAGTAATTCCACAGATTCACTCCTTTCTTACCCTTACCCTTCCCCTGTACCCCTTCCCTTGCACCACTGAGGGTTCTCCGTTGTCATTGGAGTCCCTTTTGTGTCCCCACTACTCCCTAAGTTGCACATATTAATGAAAACATATGTCCCTTGTTTTTTTGTGATTGGCTAATCTCACTTAACATAATGTTCTCCAGATCTTTCCATTTTCTTGCAAATGCTGTTATTTTGTTCTTCTTTATTGCTGAGTAGAATTCCATTGTGTGTATTTCCCATAATTTTGTAATCCATTAATCCATTGATGGACATCTAGGTTGGTTCCATAATTTAGCCACTGTGAATTGTACTGCTATGAACATGGGTATGCATATATTACTGTTGTTTTCTAGATTCAATCCCATTGGTATGATACCTAGTAGTGGTATAGCCGGATCATATGGTGGATCCATTCCCAGTTTTCTGAGGAATCTCCACACTGATCTCCACAGTGGTTGAACTAGTTTGCAATCCCACCAACAGTGTAGAAGAGTCCCAATTTCCCCACATCCTCGCCAACATTTGTTGTTTGATTTCTTAATGCTTGCCATTCTAATTGGGTCAGATGAAATCTTAGAATAGTTTTGATTTGCATCTCCCTGATTGCTAATGATGTTGAACATTTTTTCATGTATCTATTGGCCATTTGTATCTCTTCTTTCATGAAGTGTCTATTCATTTCAGTTGCTCACTTCTTCATCAGATTTTGTTTTCTTAGTGTAAAGTCTTTTAAGTTCTTTGTATATCCTAGATATTAGACCTCTGTCAGAGGGATAGCTTGCAAAGATCTTTTCCCATTCCATAGGCTTTCTCTTTAAGCTCTTGATGGTTTCCTTTGATGAGCAGAAGCTTTGTAGTTTAATGCTATCCCACTTATTAATTCTTGTTTTAATTTCCTGTGCTT
>PVJS01059405.1:0-11527 GCA_004027185.1 Glis glis | reverse complement strand
CACACACACACACACATTCACACACACATGGAAAAAAGAACAGAAAAGAAAAAGATTTTCTGTGAAGTTTTTATGTTCAGTAGGAGATACCAAGGTCTAGTTAATAGTAACAAGAGAGGTCCTGAATTTTATGAGCTGCTTTTCTGTTCCTAAAAATGTTAGGATTGGTGGAACATCAAAGTGAGAGTATTGAGATATTGGTTTCAGAGAAGTCATAAGGCACACACTTTGTTAATACATAGTACTGAAGAATTGATAGAGTTTTATGGGAAATTCATAAAAGGACCAAACTATATACCTGGAGAAGAAATTCCTGGAATCATAAATTTATGGTAATGAAAATAATGGAATATTAAAATCATCTTAATGCATATACTTAAGGGAATATAGGGTTTGTAGGTGATGGGTATCTACTTTTTATCCTTAGAATAGATAATTATGGCTTTCTGTGGACAAGTAATACATATAAGATGAAGCAATAAAAATTCTTGCAGCTACCTCATGGGATAGTATTTATTTTACAAATGAAAAAAAAAATGAGTGCTGAATAACTTATACAACTGATAATGTGCACAATGGGAGAGGTAGGGTGATATAGGAAATTATGTCCAGAGCATCTAAAAAGATTTTTATTCCTCTAAGAATCTGGGAATGCCATCTTTCCCAACAGACTTTATTAATTTAAATTTATTGTAAAAATGACATTTGATGTTAAATATTAAAATAAATATTTACTTATTACTTTTCATAAAAAGTAGCAAATTGAAGGCACTATACGATAAGCAGCCTTTGTATTTTGTGCCAAATATAGATCTTCAGGAGCAGGCTGCTAAAGAATTGGTGTCTAGGAGTAGATAATCTAAGTTTCTCACTTGGCCACAAACAATGTAAACCTTCAGAAGCTACAAACAAACAAAACAAAAAAGTCATGAGCATGATTTTATTTTCTATTCTAGTCAATTTTTTGCTAAACATAACAATTATTAGAAATTATAAGGGCTCATGAAAACAGATGTATAAACTCAACATTTATCAAAGAACAACTAAATCCTGTGGATTTTCTGAGCAATCTTCTGAAATATAGAACATTTTGGTTTTTGCAGTCCTGGTGATTGAACCCAAGGGTGCCTACCTCTGAAATATACCCAAGTCCTTTTTACTTTTTATTTTGAAACTATCTCACTAAGTTTCTGAAATCTCACTAAGTTACCGAGGCTCTCTGCAAACCTGCTATGCTCCTGTCTCAATCTGCCAAAAGTAGTACTTTGTTTTGAGAGTGAGGTTTCTGCAGAGGCCTGCCACACACCCACATTTTTTCTCTCCAAATATTTTGTGCCTATTCAATGTCTGTTCTGTCAACAACTTTCTTGTTCAATGGAACTGAGCAGGATCATGAATAAGATATTAGCATGGACTATCACGTCAAATACATCTAGATTTATCATTCATTTTCCACCAGTGAGAAATTAGCCTCGTTCTATGCTGCCTCTGGTCATAAATTTCTACATCTGTAAAATGGTTATAATAATAACTTTCCTAAAATTGGTGTAAGTATTAAATGAGCTATGAAATATCTAACAGGACAAAAAATGTGTATTTCCTTTTCCCCATTTAGTATGAAGCCTAGAGCTGCAAAAAAATAAATGAGCATTTTATACTTATATCTCAAATGCATTTACAGAACATTACAAACAGTGGGATCTGTTTCTCATATTACTCAATTCCAGTTCAAATATAAAAGAGGACAGAATAATAGGAAATAGAGAATATAATTTCCTCCAAGGAGATTTGTGTGCTCAGTGTGTCCTTCCCACCCACCCTTCCCTACCTTCACCACTCTCTCCACCCAAGGGATGGAAGCCTCATGGAACTAAGCCATACAGTAAGGAGGCCAATAATGAGAGGAGGCTGGAACGTGGCCCTCCCTCCACTATCTTATGGAGCCATTGAATGTAAAGAGTGCTGGTGCCGCCCCGATAGCAGACAAGCGATGAATACCTTCTGAGGAAAATTTGACTCGATCCATTTGCGTTTGAGTGACACATACTGGTGCTTAACTTTTGCTTTGGGAAATCCAAAGGAGAGATGCTTTAGGGGTGTGCCCTAGACAGCAATGTGAATGGAAAATTTAAATAGAAAGTTCAGTGATATAGCCTTCTGAGGTTTGGAAAGGAAACCATGTTGGTTTCCTGTGAGTTAGATGAAAATTTAAAATGAAGATGGTTGGGTGAAGTGCCTACCCTAAAGAAAAAACAAACACACACAAAAAAAGCATCGCTGGTAAAGTATAAATGAGGTGTGCACAAGAAAGTATACAAGAGTCATGGAGTAGTTTTTCGACATAGGTTGAAGGATGTTTACCCACTCTAGAGAATGGTACAATAAGCACGTCTCAGAGAGCATGTAGAACTGAGAGAGAAGAAGAGTCTCCACAGAAACCACTAAAATGAGAGAGAGAGAGAGAGAGAGAGAGAGAGAGAGAGAATGAATGTGTGCATTGCCACACAATGCTAGATTACTACACTGCTGGTAGATAGGTATTGATGTTTTGTCTTCTTATTTCTTATTCTCTATCCTCTCCCTGTCAACTCTGAAACAGATGGGAAGGCGTATGACTAGGAAACAATCAAGTGAAGAAACAGTGAAGTAACAGGTTATACTTCTATCTTCTCCAGAATTGTTCCTCTAAATGAGAAGCTCAATCTTCAGCTAGGTTAAAATTTTAGCAACATTAAATTGAATTTAAAAACTGAACTACAGATTCTTCCTGGACTTTTAATAGTCAAGTAAATAATTAAATATCTGGAAATTATAAGAGAAAATGGGGAATCCATCTAAGTATAACAAAAGGAGATTACATAGTTACATAATTATTGTTTAGGACAGTAATGAGCAAAATTAATGCACATTTAATAGTCTATTGTCTATCTTATCCATGCAGAACAGACAGTGGAAATTATTACAGTGTGCAGGTGCTAATTGTAAACCACATTTTCAGAGGAGTTGTTAGGTTTTTATCTATTTTTATTTTTTGCATTATGAACAGCAGAAGTTTGTTTGGCTCATGCTTCTGGAATCTGGGATGTCCAGCATGAGGGTCTGCATCTAGTAAGGGCCTCCCCTTCCTGTTGCATGGTAATAGACTACAAAACACCACATGGTGAGAAACCATGCAAGAGAGCAAAAGGGCCAAACGCCCTCATCTTATAGCTAATACAACCTGTAGTAAGAGTCTTCATCTATTCATGAGGGTGGTGCCTCCTGATCTGGTTACCCCTTACAGAACCCACTTCTCAACACTATTACAATGATAAATAAATTTCAACATGAATGTGCACTGAAAAGTTTTGTTACATTTTGATTTTCACGGGGGCGGGGAGAGATATGTAGAGTTTAGTGAGGTGAACAGAGATTAGTATTAAAAGCTCACAGTCTAGAGGCAACTACATCAAGGTTTTCAGTTTTTATTTATTTTTTTTTTGTGGTACTGGTGAGTGAACCCAGGAGCATTCTACCTCTAAGCTACACCTCCACCCCTATTTTATTTTTATTTTGAAACAGGGTTTTGTTAAGGTTGATGAGAGTCTCACTACTAGCTGAGGCTGCCCTCAAACCTACGATCCTCCTGTCTCAGCCTCCCAGATACTGAGATTATAGGCTTGTACTACCATGCCTGGACAGTTTTCTTTATTTACAGTCTGCATCAGACAATTTGTTAATTGGCAATGGCTGATAGAAACATTTTTTTCTGATAAAAATAATCCTCTCTGAAAACTGTGTATTTGCTAAAAAGGTGTGAAAAGACATACCTTCCTTGCATGAACAAGTTATAGAAACTTACAGAAGTCAGATTCTATACTCCTAAGTTTAATTTCTTTTGAATTGTCTCCCCACTTAAATATAGATGCCAATTGGGTGCCTAGTGCCAGTTAGGTGATGACTTGAATCCTACTGCTAAATGCCATTGCATTTCCTCCTCGTGAATTTTCCACACAATGCGAAAATAGAGTGTTAAAATGTCCCCCAAAAGCTTGTGTATTGAAAGCATGTCCCCAGAGGTGGGGCATGGCTTGGGGAGGTGAGTCATTAGGGGTGTGGTCTTTGGGATTATATATGTCAAGAGGCCTCCTACTCTCCCTCTCTCTGCTTGTAGTCACCAAGATGTAAGACCCCATTACTCTGCCACTACCATACTCCATTCCACCACCAACACCACGGCCATATTTTAAAACTTGCCTTATGGATGAAAACTTATGGAACTAAGAGCCCCAATAAGCCTTTCCTCCCTTAGGTTGTTTTGTTGGGTATTTTGGTCACAGTGACAGGAAAGCTGACTACATTAGAGTGAAAAAAAAATATTCAGAGAGTTTATTAAAGAGGGAGAGTCACTTTGTGATTTATTTCATTCTTTTCTTTTTTTATTTAGTTTTGTTTTAAGAGTGATCACATTTGTGGTAGTACTTTGATCTGACATGGATTCATAATAAACTAGTAGAAGGTTGAGAAGAATAGACCTATGGTATTTACCTACTTCTAAGTATTGAAGCTGATAATATTTATTAAAGAATCCAGGAACTGGGCAAGACCAGTATAACTTATTTTATTTCATTTTAGTATGGTTTTATTGGTGCATTGTAATTATACATCATAATGAGGCGCAGAGTGATAAGAATATACATGCACACAGCTTTTAGTTTGTTTCTATCCAGATCCCACCCCACTCCCCCATCTCCCTATGCATGCTATTGAGATTGGCACTGATAATTTCATATACATACATAGAGTTATTTGAACTGTTTTCTTCATCAGGTCTCCCCCCTCCCCTATACCTCCTTCATCATTCCACTGTAGTTTCTCCTTTTTTATCTGAAGTCTCTTTTTTTTCCCCATTTCTCTCTGGCTTCCACATTTGAGAGGAAACATATAGCCCTTCATTTTCGGAGACTGGCTAATCTCACTTAGTAAAATATTCCCCAGTTCCATCCATTTTCCTGCAAATTACATAATTTTTTTCTTCTTTATGACGGAGTAAAATTCCATTGTGTATCTATACCACAGTTTTGTAATCTATTCTTCTGTTTATGAACACCTAGGCTGGTTACATAAATTGTCTCTTGTGAATTGTGTTGTTATAAACATGAGTATGCATGTAGCACTACAGTATTCTGACTTTAATTCTTTCAGAAAGATACTGAGGAGTTGTATGGCTGGGTTATATTGTATTTCCATTTATAGTCTTAAGAAACCTCCATACTGCTCTCCAAAGTTGCTACACTAATTTGAAATCCCACCAACAGTGTATCCGGTTTCCTATTTACTCACATTCTTGCCAGCATTCATTTTTAGTCTTAATGATTGCTCTTCTGATTGGATAAATAATTTTTAAAAATATTTGGAGTGTTACCATTTAGACCAACCAATTATATGTGTCAGGTATAGTTAATATTAAGACCATTCCAAGGAAAACACATTGCCACATGTGTTCTATCCCACGTCTATAGAATAACTACCTCACCCGAACTGCTCTCTTTACAAATAAATATCAAATATGAAAGGAGACCATAGCAGTTCAAATGGAAATAATATGCCTAAATTCTATTTGGCAGATTAAACAGATAGCCTATTGATGGTAATTCTTTCTATAAGAATATTGTGTTAAGCACTGACCAAAACTGGAAGCCATTAATTAAAACAAAAACTATTGAACTCAAGTAATGTATGAGAAAACTGAGTTCTAGAAAATGAAGAGGTTTATTTACCAAATTATAAGTGTTTATAAGGATCCCTATTTTTTTACTTTGATTGATTTGTTAATTCTATAGAAGGATGCTATTTCTATAGTTACAGTCAAAATCCCTAAATAATTATTCCTATAAATCCAAGTGAGAAGAAAGTATTTTGCCCCAGTGAACTTTGGAATTCACAAGGTTAACATTTTTGACTTCTAGTATATTTGAATACTCTGAAAATTCAGATTTTATTTACACTTGTGAATTACAGTGACCCCAAAAGGGAAAAGCACTTTGTGAGCAAGACTAGTAATTATTTCTGATATGACAGTATTTCTATTGACTTCTACCCTTCATCATTAAATTCAGAGAAATAAAAACATTTATATTAATTGTCCTTGGCAATGGAGATATTGTGAAATTATTTTAAAAAGTACACAAGCAATATAAAGATGCTTATAGAATATGATGGAAAAATTTAATGAAAACTAATATGTGATGTGAGACTCTGTATCAGCCTGGAAATATTTATGGTTTTAAGTCAGAGAAATTAATGAACCTTTGAAAAAATTATATACTTATGATTATGGGGGTTTATAATGTCTCAGACCTATGGTCTATTAACTCCAAGTAGCTATTTTTCAATTCACAAAAAGGAAGAAAAGACAGACAAAAGAAAAGGATAACAGATTTTTTGCTTCAATAATTTACATAAGAAAAGGTATTTGTGGAGATGAGAGGTGCAGCGTTAAAAATAGGTTTGAATTTTTCATTTGTCCAGTAAAATATTTGTTAAGATTTTGTTTTTTATTGTATAAAATATATTAGACCATGGTGATGAATACACACACATGTTAACACATACCTATATACACATACAAACACAGAAGAGACCCAACCTGTCCTAAAGCAGGTCAAACTTCCCTAACACTGTGTACTTCCCTATTGGAAACACATCATTTCTGTAGCTATGTATACTATTGGTTCAGTGAAGCTTTGATTCACATTCATATTAATTACTATCAAATCTAGATACTTAGTAAAATTCTTGAATTCATTAGAGACATATACATTCATATACAAAATTGAAATTATAATTTTATGTGGTAAATGTCCTGATAGAAACTTTCTCACTGCCAAGCTGAATTTGAAAATAGTTTAGAGCCAGGCGTGGTGGCGCATGCTTATAATCCCAGTACTTTGGGAGGCAGAGACCGGAGGATCCGGCCTCAGCTCTCTCTCTCTCTCTCTCTCCCTGTCTCTCTCTCTCTCTCTCTCTCTCTCTCTCTCTCTTTCTCTTCTTAGCGAGGCCCTCTGCAACTTCGTGAGACCCGGTTTCAAAATAAAGTACAAAAAAATAGGGCCGGGGGTGTAGCGCAGAGGTAGAACGGCCCTGGGTTCAATCCCCAGTACCGCAAAAAAAAAAAAAGAAAATAGTTTAGAAGGGTCATATTTAAGCTAAATTTTTATAGAAGGGATGAATTACTTCAGAATGAACGTTATGGTAAGGTAGGGACTGTGGTTCAGTCGTATTTTTTTCTAGCATGTTGAAAGGCCCTGGTTAGATCTCTGGCAATCCCTAAAACATGAAGGTAAATAATATGTCAAATAGATGAATACATTTAGTTAAAAAACTAATTGGATTAGAACAAACATTCACTATATTTTCTAATTTAATTGGACTGCAATTGACTACACATTACTGATAGCATAGTTCAGTCCATACAGGAAAAAAATACCAATTGCTTTAAGTGAGTTTCTTGCAAATTAGATTCTATAAATACTTTTGTTAATAAAGTTTGTGACCAAATTTTACCACACAGTATTTTGAAAACTCAGTGCAATCATTACACTCTAAGCTATTAGTTTATTGGTTTTTAATTAATATCAAGCCCTCAATAAGATAAGACTTTTTTTCAAAAGAAAAAAATCAATTGGTGCTTTTGAAGAAAACACACAGAAGAATATTTTCTCACTATTTATTTTTCAAGTCACACCGTTTTTTTTAAACAATCTAAACAATCTCCTGAACTCACTCATCTCACTTCCCAGGACTTCAAGTCATATGGAATTGTAAATGTTCTATGATTAATAAGTATAATGTCATGGAATTGAAAAGTTTCAATTAATGTTTTTAAAATATGAAATTTTAATGACCTGAGAATAGCTTAGGTTATTTGTTTACAAATTTACATCGTGAATATACTTCTCTAGAAAGCACTATCAAAATACTCATTGTAGAGCCTCATCTAACAATTATTAAACCAGAAATTCTCTCACTGGGGCTGGAATGGCTGAAGGTTTCAACAATTCTCTTTACAAATTTGATTTGTGAAACTCTAATTACATATTCAACAGGAACCTTTCAACTATTTATGACACCCTGACACAAAATTCTGGATCCTTTTTGCTGATTATCTCCACAGAATTCAATTTTGAATTTGAAAATATATAATCTAAGTTTTTATTTTATCCTGTTAAATAAGTTTGTAGAAATCAATTATCTAAATTATTATATTCAATTCATAAACAAGGTCAAACCAGTATCTACCCTGAATTCATGGGTCAATAGAATCTGATATATCTTTAACACATTAATCAGACTCAAGACTAAAAATATTTTTGATTGGTATTTAATGTTAATTATTATTATATTTTCCCTATTAATCAAAATTACTTGATTTCTAGTGTATAAAGTGGTCATTTTATCACTTGTATTTTTGCAAAAAATGTGTGTATATTTTATTACATATATTATTCAAAAATTAAATGGCAGTTGCTTTCGACTTCATAATCAATAAAATTGATTCTACTTTCAAACCAGTATTTTAGCCTGGGTTCTCCAGAGAGGCAGAACAAATGGAATATATAGAGAGATAGAGATTAGAAGGAATTTATTAGGAAATTAATTGCTTCACACAATTATAGAGGCTGAGAATTCCATACCAGGACATCTGAAAGCTGGAAAACCAAAGAGGCTTTTAGCACGACTCAGTCCCAGTCTGAAGGGCTTAGAATCAAGCAAGATGAAGGTGAACTACCAGTCAAAATGTGAAGGCCTGAGATTCCAGGGGCCACTGGTGACAATCTTGGAGTCCAAAAGCCATAGAACGAGGAGTTCTGATGTTCAGGAGTAGGAGAACAAGGAAAGTTAATGCAATGATTGAGAATAAATAATGCCGTATCAGCTATCTGGGTATCCCTCGATCCTTTAACAGACAAAATCAACCATCACAGTTCTGTGTCTAAATACAAGTTTTAGTATCAATAATAAGGAAGTCATAGAATTGTGTCTTTGTTAACTTTAAGTAAAAATGTTATGAAATATAATCATATAGGCAGAAGTGGAAGATATCAATACCTTTACAATAAGTGGAACAAAGAAAGCAGTGGCCGGTTTGCCAAAAATTACATTCGAGCAAACTTCCACCTTAGGAAGATCTTAGGACTCAGCCCTAGAGTACTGAGTCAAACTCAAGGTTCATAAAGTGATGGACACATATGAACCAAAGTTCTCAGAGATCACACACACACACCGAAAAAATGATTACACACAACTTTTAAATTAAGTATTCATATTGCATATTTTGGTAGATCTAATATGAATAAATAAAATCATATTATTAGAACAAACCTTGATTTGATTTTAATGTCCTGCAGATGATTTCCTTGCAAAACTAGACTGTGATTAATGGAGACTATACACTAACCAATTGTGATATAAAGAAAATAATAGCTTGCCACAGAAATAAAAGCATCATTTCCTTGACTTTCAATTCAGAAATTTTAGAAAGGGTATAAAGAAAAATGGAAATACTGGATACTCCAGAATCATTAATATTTGGATTTATATATTGACTGACTGTAAAGTATTATGTGACTCCAAGGAATTGATTTGCTTTTGTTTGACTCAGGTTTTTAAGGTGTGAAATTGTGAAAAATGATAATGCCATTCAGAAATGTCTTGAAGAACAAATGAGATAATATATTGAAAATACATCAAAGCATAGTGTCTGACTCCTGACTATTCATACTTTCAACACAAAACCTCTCTGTACCCACCAGTTCTGCTTCAGTAGATTCAACCAATTCAGGTAGAAAATATTTGTAAAACAATTTCTTCTGTAATGAACATGGGCAAACTCTTTTTGGGGGGACATCATTCCCTAAACAATACAGTATTGCAATGTTCTTATATAGCACTTATTTGTATGTAGTATTGTAAGCAATTTACAGATGAATTAGAGTATGCATAGGTTACATGCAAATATTTTTATTTTATATAAGGTGCTTAGCATGTACAGAGTTTGGTATTAGCAGGGTTTCATGGAAACACATCCTCACTAATACCAAAGAACGGCCATAACATGCCATTTTCTAGGCATGTCTATAAGCATAGGTAGGACATTGGTTATCAAAGTAAACTTTCAAGTGCCAAGGAGTGTGTGTATTAGTCAGGGTTCAACAGATCAACAAAATATCGACAGAATTCACAGAATGAAGGGGGGAAAAAAAGATTTATTAGATTAGCTCACAATGCAGTCCTGAATTTTGACCACACGTGAAAAGTCAGAGGAATCAGCAGCTGGTCGGGTGGTCCAAGAGCCGGAGCCCCACGATTGAGGCAACCACCAATTCAGTCCAGTCCAAAATGTGAAGACCAGGAAGCTCCTTGGAGAAAACGATGGCAAAGCTTCAGTTCAAAGTCCAGTCCAAGATGTGGAGACAAGGAAGCTCCTCGGAGAAACGACGGCGAAGCTTCAGTTCGAAGGCTGGAGGCCGAGGATCCAGACGAGAGCAGAAGATCAAGAAGCTCCTCAAGGAAACGGCAAAATTGCAGACTGACGATCTCAGACGAAAGCAGATGCGTTCTCTTCAGGAAGAGTAGCGGCTCCTTCTACGCGGCTTTCTCCTTCTTTAATCTAAGTCCTGCACCTATCAGAACCCTGCTACCCACATTCAGGGCAGGACTTCCGGTTTAATCCACTGTTACACAACCAAAATCACATGATCTGGGGTGAGTCAAGTTGACAAACCAGACCAACAATTACAGTGTGTTTCTTAGTAGTGAAGATACACAGCAGACAAATACAGTGAAACACCGGTAGTGATCAATCCTTTGAAGAAAATCAAAGCACACATAAAGAAGAGTCAAAGAAAGGCAATAAGAATGTGTTTCCTGAGCACAGACTGATAGGGAGTGAGGAGGTAAGCCTCGTGTATTTGTAGGTTAAAGGGTCTCCAGAAAGTACACAGAGACAAATTGTGATAGTCATGGGTGAGGGTTAGTGAGTGAGAAAAAGACTAGGCAAGAGTAAGAGCATATAGGACCAATGCACATGATAATCTTGAATTTTTATGTGGATTTATTGGGAAGAGAATTAGTTTGAGTAGGAAATCACATAATTTGACTAATGTATTGAACTATCATTGTGATCACTGTATGTAAAAAAAAAAATACTTAGAGCTAAGAGTAGCAGCAGGGAGACTAATTAGCAGTATACTGCAATAGTCAAAGTGAAAGAAGACCAGGGACTAGATATGGTGTTAGCAATGGGTATGGTGAGATGGGTTCTATTATGCGATGTAGTTTGGAACTGTAGTTGACAAATGTGCTAATGGATTCCTAATGGGGTGTGAAAGAATGAAAAGTGACAAGGATGACTTCAAGTTTTATAGCAGCTATCTTTTTTGAATGTTTACTATATGCTAGAATGTTAATTCTAAGATGTGGGTGTAATTATGGCTATTATCTCCATTATAGAGGTAATTCTCTTTTTTTTTTTTTTTTTTTTTTT
>PVJS01059404.1:0-11526 GCA_004027185.1 Glis glis | reverse complement strand
TCTCTCCCTCCCTCCCTCCCTCCCTCCCTCCCTGTCTCTCTCTCTCTACTTAGTGAGGCCCTCCGCAACTTCGTGAGACCTGGTTTCAAAATAAAGTATAAAAAATAGAGCAGGGGGTGTAGCGCGGAGGTAGAACGCCTCTGGGTTCAATCCCCGGTACCGCAAAAAAAAAAGAAAATTTTCCAAACATAGAAACAGAGGTCGATACACAGGTAGAGGAAACATATAGAACCCTCAATTGACAGGATCAGAGAAGAGGTTCACCATGTCACATAATAATCAAACTGACTAATGTAGAGGCCAAGGAGAGAATCTTAAAGGCAGCAAGAGCAAAAGAGCAAGTAACATTCAGAGGCAAACCAGTAAGAATCACTCCCGACCTTCCAAATCAAGTCAGGAAAGCCAGGAAGGCCTGGAGCGACATATTCCAAACTCTGAAAGAAAACAA
Organism: Glis glis; assembly: GCA_004027185.1. Lineage (NCBI taxonomy): Eukaryota > Metazoa > Chordata > Mammalia > Rodentia > Gliridae > Glis > Glis glis. The sequence goes on along the minus strand of PVJS01059404.1, from coordinate 11,078 downwards.
CCTCCAGCCAAGATTTGTCTACACAGCAAAGATACCAAATTTGATGGAGAAATAAAAACCTTCCATGACAAACAGAAGCTGAAAAACTTTATGTCTTCCAAACCAGCACTAGAGAAAATGCTCAAAGAGATTACAAAGAAGAAAAAATAAGGAAACGCCAGAACCAGAGAAACAGTAATTTCCATCAATCAAACAACTAGACAAAGAAAAAACACTACCTCAAACAGAAATTAAATCTCAAAATGTTAGGAATGAAAACCCATCTCTCAATAATCACGCTGAATATAAATGGCCTCAACTCCCCAATCAAAAGACATAAGGTGGCAAAATGGATTAAAACTCACAATCCATCTATTTGCCGTCTGAAAGAAACACACCTTACAAGTAAAGATACACACAAACTAAATGTGAAAGGGTGGAGCAAGATAATCCACGCTAACGGAACTCGAAAACAAGCAGGAGTAGCAAGTATGATATCAGACAAATTAGACTTCAAACCTAAACTTATCAGAAGAGGCAAAGAAGGTCATTTCTTACTGGTAAAAGGAACAATCCAGCAAGAGGATATAACAATAGCCAACATTTATGCCCCAAACATAGGTGCAGCCACTTTCATAAGAGAAAACCTTCGTGCCATTAAATCACACATAGATCCCAATACAATAATATTGGGAGACTTCAACACACCTCTCACACCACTAGATCGATCTTCAAGACAAAAGGTCAGTAAAGATGCCTCAGACCTAAGGAACACCATAAACCAAAAGGACCTAGTAAACACGTACAGAATATTCCACCCAACCACATCAGGAAACTCATACATCATGACCAAGTCAGGTTCATCCCAGAGATACAAGGCTGATTCAACATACAAAACACAATCCATGTAATCCACCACATAAACAGAACTAAAGACAAAAATCACATGATCATTTCAATAGATGCTGAAAAAGCATTTGTCAAAATCCAACATCCACTCATGATAAGAACACTGCAAAGAACAGGAATAGAAGGAACATACCTCAACATCATAAAGGAAATATACAATAGATCCACAGCCAACATCATACTGAATGGGGAAAAACTTCAAGAGTTCCCCTTAAAAACAGGAACAAGACAAGGATGTCCGCTATCACCACTCCTTTTCAATATAGTACTTGAGACTCTAGCCAGAGCTATAAGACAAGAGAAGGAAATAAAAGGAGTCCAAATAGGAAAAGAGGAACTGAAACTATCTATATGCAGATGACATATTTTACTTAGAAGATCCAACAAACTCAACTAAAAGGTTCATAGAACTGATGAACAAATTCAGCAAAGTGTCGGGATACAAAATCAATCTTAAAAAAACAGAAGCTTTTCTGTATGCCAACCATAAATCCACTGAAAAAGAAATCCAGAAGACATTTCTACTCACGATATCCCCCAAAACAATAAAATACTTGGGAATAAACCTAACCAAGGAGGTAAAAGACCTCTACAAGGAAAACTATAAAACATTGAAAAAAGAAATTGAAGAGGATCTTAGAAGATGGAAAGATCTCCCATGCTCTTGGGTAGGCAGAATCAATATCATCAAAATGGCCATTCTTCCAAAAGTGATCTACAGATTCAATGCAATACCCATTAAATTACCAAAAGTCATTCTTCACTGACATAGAAAAATCTGTCCTTAAATTCATTTGGAACAACAAAAAACCCAGAATAGCCAAAGTAGTTCTCAGCAACAAGAACCATGCAGGAGGCATCACAATATCTGACTTCAAACTATACTACAAAGCCATAGTAATAAAAACAGCACGGTATTGGCACAAAAGTAGACAAATAGACCTATGGAGCAGAATAGAAGACTCCGAAACAAACCCACACACCTACAGCCAATTGATTTTGACAAAGGGGCTAACAACACCCACTGGAAAAATGATAGCCTCTTCAACAAATGGTACTGGCAAAACTGGCTAACCATATGCAGAAAAATAGAAATAAACCCCCCTTTCTCACCCTGCACTAGAGTCAACTCAAGACAGATCAAAGACCTAGAAATCACACCAGATTTTTGCAGCTACTAGAAGAGGGCATAGGCCCAACACTTCAACACATAGGCACAAGTAAAGACTTCCTCAACAAGACCCCAAAGGCACAGGAAAGTAAAATGAGGATCAATACGTGGAATTGCATCAAACTAAAGAGTTTTTGTGCAGCAAAGGAAACAATCAAGAACCTCAACAGAGAGCCAACAGAATGGGAGAAGATTTTTGCCAGCTACCCCTCTGATAGAGGACTCATATCTAGAATATACAGAGAACTTTAAAAAATCACCACTAAAAAAACAAATAACCAGCCGGGCGTGGTGGCGCACGCTTGTAATCCCAGTACTTGGGAGGCGGAGACCGGAGGATCGGGGTTCACGGCCAGCCTCAGCAACTTAGTGAGGCCCTCTGCAACTTAGTGAGGCTCAGTTTCAAAATAAAGTATAAAAAATAGGGCCAGGGTATAGCTCAGAGGTAAAAAAGCCCTGGGTTCAATCCCTGGTACCGCAAAAAAAAAAAAAACCCTATCAAAAAATGGGCAAGTGAACTAAATAGACACTTCACAGAAGAAATACAAATGGCCCATAAATGTATGAAAAAATGTTTAACATCATTAGCAATCAGAGAGATGCAAATCAAAATTACCCTGAGATTTCCCCTAACGCCAATTAGAATGGCAATCATTAAAAACACAAACAACAACAAATGCTGGTGAGGATGTGGAGAAGTAGGAACTCTTAATACACTGTTGGTGGAATTGCAAATTAGTGCAACCGCTTTGGAAACAGTGTGGAGGATCCTCAGAAGAATGGGAATGCACCTACCGTATGACCCAGCAATACCACTTCTAGGCATCTACCCCAAAGAACTGAAACCAAACTACCAGACTAATGCATGTGTATCTATGTGTATAGCTGCACAGTCACAACTGCCAAACTTTGGAACCAGCCAAGGTGTCCATCAACAGATGAATGGATCACAAAACTATGGGATATGTACACGATGGAATTTTACGCAGCCACAAAGAAGAACAAAATTACATCATTTGCAGGGAAATGGAGAGAACTAGAGAACATTATGCTAAGTGAAATTAGTAAATCACTAAGTGAAAAGTCCAATGTCCCCCCTAATCTGTGGGAGCTAGATAGAATGGGACTTAGAAGGGACTACCGACAAAGAAGAAGAAAACTTTAGATGAACAAAGAAGGTGACCTGAGGGAGTTGGGAGGGGGGTGGAGGGAAACACACTATAGCACATGTAATTACACAAACTTATAAAATTCAATCACTATCCGGAGCACAAAAGGGAGGGAAGGGGGACGGAATAGGGTGGGATTAGAGGGAGGGCTAAATGAGCAATGTGTGCATGTATGATGCTGCTACCCTGACATGTTTCAAAATGTATAATTACAATGCACCAATAAATGAATATTTAAAAAAACGAAGAGTTGATGAGAGCAGAAGTAATGTGTTATGAAAACTTGAAGATGTTGGTTTTAAAATAAAAACAGCTATGTCTTAGGTTATTCTAAAAATATAAATAAATAAATAAATAAATAAATAAATAAATAAAATAAAAACCCACTGCATACCCTCCTGCCCACCCCAAGCAGGAGATGAAATGTATGTGTTTCAGACAATGGGCCTGAAGGCTCTGCATTTCATACCTGGGACAACCTAGAATAGAGACGAAGCCACCACTGTTCAGTTCTAGAAGGCTGGTAGTCCATCTTAACACCTATTGCCACTGATGTCTTTGTGACAGGAGACTGGTAGATTTTTATACAGAGAAACTGGGTACTAGAATTAGAAATAACTAAGATACTGACATTTAGGGCCCCCCTATATTTAGGTCCCCTGTTGTATCACTCTCCAGGGAAGCCCGCTTAGGTAAGGCAGCAGAAGAAAACTTAAAAAGGAACACTCCGGCTCGGTGTGGTGGCGCACGCCTGTAATCCCAGCACTTGGGAGGCTGAGACAGGAGGATCGCGGCCAGCCTCGTCAAGACTCTCAGCAACTTAGTGAGACCCTGTTTTAAAATAAAAATAGAAAAAAAAAGGAACACTCCATATAATATTCTCAGAGAGATATTATATTACCACATCCATGAAATAAAAATAGCATGTTAGCAAAAGTATCAAAAAAGCTGGGTGTGTGGTGCACGCCTGTTATCCAAGTACTTTGATGGCTAAGACAGGAGGATCACATGTTCAAGGCCAGCCTCAGCAATTTATCAAGAACCCCAGCAACTTAGTGAAACCCTGTTTCCAAATAAAAAAATAAAATGAACTGGGGGTGTAGTTCAGAAGTAGAATGCTTGGGTTCAATCCCAGCACCACAAAACAGACAAACAAAAGTCTGGTGCAGTGGCACACGCCTGTAATCCCAGTACTTGGTTAACTGAGACAGGAGAATTGCAGGTGTGAGACGAGCATGTGGTAATTTCGTGAGACCCTGTTTCAAAATAAAAAGTAAAGTAGCTCAGAGGCAGAACACTCCTGGGCTCAATCTCCAGTGGCATCAAAAATAACAACAATGAGGTCAGAAAGAAGCCACTGGAAATTAAGAATGACTAACAGTTTTGGGGGAAAAAAATAAACTAAAACATTAAAAGTTAAGCTGGGCAAGGTGGCAGCAAGCCTATAATCCCAGTACTTGGGAGGCTGAGACCCTGTTTTGTTTTGTTTTTTGTGATACTGGGGAGGGAACCCAGAGGCATTCTACCTCCAAGTTATACCCCCAACCCGATCTTATTTCTTATTTGGAAACAGGGTCTCACTAAGTTGCCAAGGCTGGCTTTGAACCTGTGATCCTCCTGTCTCAGCCTCCCAAGTACTGGGATTACAAGCGTATGCCACCACGCCCGGCTAAAACCCTATTTAAAAATAATAATAACGCCGGGCATGGTGGCGCACGCTTGTAATCCCAGTACTTTGGGAGGCAGAGACCGGAGAATCCGGGTTCACAGCCAGCCTCAGCTCTCTCTCTCTCTCTCTCCCTCCCTGTCTCTCTCTTTCTCTGTCTCTACTTAGTGAGGCCCTCCGCAACTTCGTGAGACCCAGTTTCAAAATAAAGTATAAAAAATTGGGCGGGGGGTGTAACACGGAGGTAGAACGCCCCTGGGTTCAATCCCCGGTACCGCAAAAAAAAAAAAATAAATAAATAAATAAAATAATAAAGAGCTGGGGGTGTAGCTCAAAAGCAGAATTCCCCTGGATTCAATCCCCAGTAACAAAATTTTTTAAAAAAATTTAAAGAAGCCAGGCGTGGTGGTGCACGCTTGTAATCCCATTACTTGGGAGGCGGAGACCGGAGGATCTGGGTTCGGGGTCAGCCTCAGCTACTTAGTGAGGCCCTCCGCAACTTCCTGAGACCCGGTTTCAAAATAAAGGATAAAAAAATAGAGCCAGGGGTGTAGCTCGGAGTCTAGTAGAACGCCCCTGGGTTCAATCCCTGGTACCGCAAAAAAAAAAAAAAGTTAAAGAGATCTCCTAGAAGGCCTAGCAAAAGATTAAGTGAAGGAAATGGAGGGGATAGGAAAATCAGTTATTCTGACTAGCAGGAATTTCAGAAAAAGATAACAGATAAAACAGGAAGAAATTACCTAGGAATTTATAAAAGAAATGTTTTCCAAGACTAAAGGATAGCCTGAGCAGCTATACTGCAAATCTTTAAGGGGCATCATTCATTGAAGACCAAGTTTCCAGACCATGCATTCTTTACAATGAATTCCAAAAGGTACATACCACAGCATATCATGAAACTTCAGAACCTCGAAGATAGAAAAGAAAATACTAGAATCCCTAAGGGAAACAAACTGGCTTTAAGTGCTCAAGTAAGAAAACTGGAAGCCAGAATAAACTGGAGCATAGCCTTCATAATCCCAGAGAAAAATAACTTCACGTTGAACTCTACAACCAAACTCCCCACTAAATGTTAACAAATAAAGAAATTTTTAAACCAGGAGTAGTGGCACACGCCTGTAATCCCAGTACCTGAGAGGATAAAACAGGAAGATTACAGATTCAAGGTCTGCCTCAGTAACTTAGTGAGACCCTCAGCAACTTAGCAGGACCCTGCTGAAAAAGTAACAACGAAAAAAGTCTAGTAATTATAACAAGAAGAAAATTCAAGAAATATTTATATAGCATATTTTACAAATATAGAATTTTTCAAAGTATCAAGGAGAAAAAATCTGAAAGGACTGAAAAATGTTTGCCTCTGGAGAATACAACCAAAGATAAAAAAGTGGGTCACTGTTCTTTGTCCTTAAAAACTTTATGGTAGAGCCGGGCATGGTGGCACACGCTTGTACATCCCAGTACTTGGAAGGCTGAGATAGGAGGATCGCAGGTTCACAGCCAGCCTCAGCAACTTAGTGAGACCTTGTTTCAAAATAAAGAATAAAAAATAGGGCTGGGGGTGTAGCTCAGAGGTAGAATGCCCCGGGGTTCAATCCCCAGTACCAAAAAAACCACACCACCATGCCGGGCGTGGTGGCGCACGCTTGTAATCCCAGTACTTGGGAGGCGGAGACTGGAGGATCTGGGTTCCGGCCATCCTCAGCTACTTAGTGAGGCCCTCCGCAACTTCGTGAGACCCGGTTTCAAAATAAAGGATTAAAAAATAGGGCCGGGGGGGTGTAGCTCCGGGGTAGAACGGCCCTGGGTTCAATCCCTGGTACCACAAAAAAAAAAAAAAAACACCACCTTATAGGAACAGGGAGTGATGGTACACAGCTATAATCACAGTATTTGGAGGCTAAGACAGGAGGATTCCAGGTTCAAGGCCAGCCTCGGCAATGTAGCAAGGCCCTCAGCAACCTAGTGAGAACCCCATTTCAATATAAAAAATGAAATAGGGCTGGATGTGTACTCAGAGATAGAATACCGCTGGGTTCTATCATAGTACCCCCCCCAAAAAAAGAAAAAAAGCCAGGCGTGGTGGACCACGCTTGTAATCCTAATACTTGAGAGGCTGAGACAGGAGGATCGCAGGTTCGAGGACAGCCTCAGCAATTCAGTGAGGCTCTCAGTAACCTAGTGAGACCCTGTTTCCAAATAAGAAATAAAATCTGGAGGTGCATCTTGGAGGTAGAATGTCTCTGGGTTCAATTCCCAGTACCACACACACAAGAAAAAGAAAAACCTTATAGTATTGGGTTACAAAGGTAGCTCAGTAGTAGAGGGCTTTCCTGCCTGCCTAGCATCTGCAAATGCGTGGGTTCGATCCCTGTACTGAAAAACAAGAAAACAAAACAAAACCCTTAGAGTATTAAGAGATTTTCTAAATCGATGTATGTTACTCCCTTAAAGGTAAATTTCATGCTATATGTCTATAAATCAAACTAGAAAAACAAGTATTTTTCAAATACCTCTCATGGGAAAGCATCTGGTGCTTCCTCTGCTTTCCTGAATTTTCTAATACTCTCTAATGAACAAGTGATACTTTTATAATAGAAAACATATACCTCATTAAAAGAAATTCATAAGCCAGGCGTGGTGGTGCATGCTTGTAATCCCAGTACTTGGGAGGCTGAGACCGGAGGATCCGGGTTCACGGCCAGCCTCAGCTACTTAGTGAGGCCCTCCACAACTTTGTGAGACCCGGTTTCAAAATAAAGAATAAAAAATAGGGTTGAGGGTGTAGCTCGGAGGTAGAACGCCCCTGGGTTCAATCCCCGGTACCTCAAAAAAAAAATAAACAAATTCATAAAATCATGGGTTTCTTTAAATCATGGAGGAGGAAGGGGGACGACAGTTTTATAAATAAACAACAGAACCCCATGTTCATGTCTTCACATCTTGCTGCACCTCCTAGGTGGTAGGATTTACTTCCCAAAAGCCTGTACCCCCTTACAGTCACTTCAGGATATATGAGAAGTTTCAAACAATTTTGTAGTTTACACTTGGCTTTGTCAAAGCACATAGTAGCACTCTAAAATGGCTGTCTACTCTAAACCCCAAATCAAAGCTTTTAATGAATGTCCCCTTACCCACCTCTAAGTCAGGACCCAGCTGAAAAATCTGACAGTCTAGTGACTAACATTATTCCATGAATAAGACAGAGAAGCCAATACTAAAGAAAACACAGATGAAGTCAAAGCACCAACCACAAATAAAGCACTCAAAATATTTGGTGGAAGAGAACCTGTTTTATAGATTATTTGTTTTGGGTTTTTTTTTTCCTTTTTCTTTTTTGGTACTGGGAATTGAACCAGGGCTTCACACATACTAGGCAAGCTCTCTAACTCTGAGCTGCATCCCCAGCCCTTTTTAAAATTTTTATTTTGAAACTGGGCATGGTAGCCGTGCATGGTGGCACACACCCGTAATCCTAGTGCTTGGAAGGCTAAGATAGGAGGATCGCAGGTTCAAGGACAGCCTCAGCAAGTAGTGAGACTCTCATCAACCTAGTGAGACCTTGTTTCAAAATAAAAATGAAATAGGGCTGGGGGTGTAGCTCAGAGGTAGAATGACTCTGGATTCAACCCCCAGCACCAAAAAGAAAAAGAAACTGGGCATGGTGGCATACACCTGTAATCCCAGTACTTGGGAGGCTAAGACAGGAAGATTGCAGGTTCGAGACCAGCCTCAGCAACTTAGTGAGACTATCAGGAACCTAGGGAGATCCTGTTTCAAACCCCAAAAAAGGGCTAGGAGTATAGCTTGGAGGCAGAATGCCCCTGGGTTCAATCCCCAGTACCACTAAAAAGAAAAAAAATTTATTTTTTTATTTTTGGTTTGAGACATGATCTTGCTAAATTACCCAGACAGGCCTCAACCTTGTGATCCTTTTGCCTCAGCCTACCAAGTAGCTGAGATTATAGACACGCTCTGCCATGCCCTGCAAAATGTTACTTTAATAAATACTTCCATATGCATTATTTTGCTAACCTGCAACAATATCCAGAAAAATAATAGCTTATTATGTGATATGTTAAAGAGTATGATTCTTACACTAAGAGACAAATAAGAATTAAACTACTTATCACTTTCCCTTGTCTAGAATATTAAGGGGAAAGGGGACTGTTGTGATTTATACCAAATGTCTTTGTTTGCTTTTAGAAGGGGTCAAGCCCTACATCAATAAAAGTGCTTCCCGGGTGGAAGTACTTTTAGGAATCTTGGTACTACATTCCTGAGTAACCAGAACCATGAAGCAATTCTTCATAAAAACAGCAATGTCCCTTTCATGGCTTGAAATTCCAATTAATCTCGAATCAGAAGCTCTTTTTGAGCCAGGCGTGGTGGTGCACGCTTGTAATCCCAGTACTTGGGAGGCTGAGACCGGAGGATACGGGTTCATGACCAGCCTCAGCTACTTAGGCCCTCTGCAACTTTGTGAGACCCGGTTTCAAAATAAAGAATAAAAATAGGGCTGGGGGTGGAGCTCGGAGGTAGAATGCCCCTAGGTTCAATCCCCAGTACCACAAATAAAAAAGGAGCTCTTTTTGTAAAACTTTATCACTTAGTAACCACAGTCATAGAACCATACAGCTCTTTTGAGAACTTCCTTTATACAATGCTACTCACAACTATTATTAAACTTTCAAGCTATAATTAGTAGCTAAATTATGCTATTACATTAGGCAGCAAATTAAATTTGAATAGTCATCAATCTTTACTGATTTTTAAAATGACTTCACTTTGATTTGTCCTAATCCTAAACTCCGACATACATTCTGGCATTAGGTGTGTTGTTTCCCTCTCCCTAAAAGCCCCAAGGTAAAACACAACGCAGCTGTAACAGCATTACTATGTTAGGATGCTAACTTATATTCTTTTCCTAACTATAAAGTAAAATACATTTTTCTGTATTACTAAGAACTGATCTCAGGGTTTTATTTTAAGTTTTGATTGCTTAAACACTACCTAGATTTTTTTAAGTGGTTAATATGAGGCTGTGAGGGAGGACTTTAAATATTATTTTAAAAAGAAATTAGCCAGGCGTGGTGGCGCACGCTAGTAATCCCAGTACTTGGGAGGCGGAGACCGGAGGATCAGGGTTTGCAGCCAGCCTCAGCTACTTAGTGTGGAGGGCTTAGTTGCGGCAACTCCAAGAGACCCAGTTTCAAAATAAAGCATAAAAAATAGGGCTGGGGGTGTAGCTCGGGGGTAAAATGCCCCTGGGTTCAATCCCCGGTACCAGACACACACAAAAAAAAGAAATTAGCCTACCATCTTGCATCAATAACACCTTTGTGGCATTTAAGCATATAGTTTCTTAATTAAATGTCTTTCACATCATAAATACTCAGTATTTTCCTCAAGGAATAAGTTAATCTGTACGTTCTATTTACTCTGTCACATCCACCAACCTCCGACTGTTTTTCTTCTGCCACTGTGAATGCAGTCCCTCCAGAGGTTTTCTCCCCTAAATCACTGGGGGGGGGGGGTCGTCTTCCAGGGACACCCACCCACTGAGCAGAAGCAAGTTTGTGTGTATGAGAGTTGAGGACATACTTCCAGCTCCTCTCCCCAATTAGTCTCAACAGCAAGACAAACAGGCAGAGACTGGCCCTCCCCTCAGACAGGGAAATACTTTGATTTTATTTGAAATGTTTTTGTTGTGTTTTGTTGTGATGTGTGTGTGTTTGCAGCTTCACCAACATTTAATGGCAAAACTGCACACTTTTCATTTTTAAAAGAAAATCGTTTGGGTTACACTACGTAGAACAAAAAACAGCACAGTCTTATTCTTTATGACACTGTTCTTTTTTAAACATCTGTGTGTGTGTGTATATATGTGTTTTTTGTGTTTTTTTTTTTTGCGGTACTGGGGATTGAACCCAGGGGCATTCTACCTCCGCACTACACCCCTGGCCCTATTTTTTATCCTTTATTTTGAAACCGGGTCTCACGAAGTTGCGGAGAGCCTCACTAAGTAGCTGAGGCTGGCCGCGAACCTTCGATCCTCCGGTCTCCGCCTCCCAAGTACTGGGATTACAAGTGTGCGCCACCACACCTGGCCCCGACCCTATTTTTTTATACTTTATTTTGAAACCGGGTCTCACGAAGTTGAGGAGGGCCTCACTAAGTAGAGAGA